>JAFBJT010111647.1:7500-70326 GCA_016785325.1 Chascanopsetta lugubris
GGCTGTATTGCAAGTATTTGGTAGTATTGTAAGTCATTTGTTATAAAAGACACAATCTGCAGTCATAAGAAGCGCCGACTCCTTCCACATATGGGATCTCAGGCTAATAAATAATCAAAATTTTAATCCTCCATTAATTCTGACTACATTAATTGTCAGACTGACTAATTAGTGACTTGATCAATCATTGCAGCGCTACCTCTATGAAAAAAAAAAAAAAAAAAGTTATTTACAACAAGTTTTAGCAGGTGACGACAGCTGCCATGTGTCGGAGTCTAATCATATCCTGAACATGATCGAGGCCAAAAGTGCGTTTCCTTTGAAATGTCTGCGAAACATCTGTCTCCGGCACATTTCAAATCCGGAGAGAGGAAACCGTCTGATATGGCAACACGGCCCCACGGTTCCTTAGTTTACACCAACATACACACATCCACCTATACATCTCATTCTACACACAGCGCCCCTCTGTGAGGAGTGTTACAGTTTAAAACATTCTTAAACACATATGAATACATGAGTCTCATCTGGCCTAATAAGCTTCTAGTGGCTCTTTGAAATCGGTGCCAGGAAGCGGGATATGTTTTTCCCTTTTTGAAATTACGATGTCTTGTGTGGACAGGGAGCAGATGGCGATGTTGCTGGAAGGAGCAACAAGTGTGCAATTAAAGGCCAGAAGAGATGCCTCCAGTTCAAAACAGATAAGTCAGCCATATACGGCGAACATTAACAGGTCATTTGGCGCCTCGACTCCTAATGTATGGTAAAAAAAAAAGTTTTTAATTGAGAACGTTAACGAATAGCTAATGCGGCTTTAATCGGTCAGCAATATGTGGAAGGTATTAGGACGGCATTAGGAGGCTTTCCAGAAATAGACCAGACACTCTGGCAGCCATTCTGCAATAAAAAAGAAAATGTTTACAGGAATGAAGCCAGCAGGTAAGAATTCAAGGCTGCCTGCGCTCTCCCTCTCCCATGCACATCTGCGCACATCTGCACTAAGCAACCACCGTTGTTAAGGAACAAAATACATTTTTGTGTAGGTAAATCCAATAGATAAATATTCTATGTAGTATATTTTTGCAATCAATTCACCAGCAAAATTGCGATGGTTTTCCATGCAAAAGAAGGTTACAGCAATATGTAACATCAAAACATCAATGGGTGAATGTGCACATCATCACACTGATGGTGTGCACATTCACTTCATGTTAAAGTTGGAAAATGCATAGATTGGGGAATGCAAAATGACGCCCCCCCACCCCCCCCCCACCCCCAAAAAAAACAGACGGATGCACCTTGAAATTAGAATCTCACAAACCAACAGAGGAGAACATCGCTCCACAGTTGCATGCACAGCATTTTCTTTTCACTTCACGCTGAGGTTATAAATTCTAACAAAGAAAAAACAAAAAGAGGAAAAGTCAACACACTGGATTCCAGATAAGTTCAAATGAGAAATGGCGCAACACAAGCGGTTAGCCGGCAAATTTTTCTCCCATATATCCGTCACGGGCCCCTTCTTCTTCTTCTTCTTCTTCTCCACAACGCTACACAGCCATCGCGGCCACTCCTTTCTCTTAGCAGTGGCCTTGCTCCATCGCTCATTCACGCTGAGTCAGCATCAATCACCGCACTTGAATGATAGATAGGCAATCTAATAACACTAGGAGCAAAAAATAACTTCGCTCACTCAATCCTTGACCTTACGGAGCGGGCAGTCCGTTTGGTTAAAAGCCGCGGCTATCACATAAAAATGGATTTTTCTTTCCGATCAATTGCAGTGGAAATATTTGGACTAAAAGGGCCGTAGAAAGCTGTCACTAATAAATAATTGCTGTGGTTATGGATTTACACGCCTCCGCCTCCTCTACAGCAGGCCGTATGAAAGAGGGGTGTTTTGTTTTGTGTTTTGCCGCAGGCTGTTTAAAGAGGGGGAATAAAAGACAATGCAAGCAGGTTTTCTGAGCAGTGGAGGAACCGCCTTTGGACGAGGAACCGTCTCAGCACACGAAGAGCCGGAGGAGAGACACAATTACCGTCGGCGGCCGGCGCCACTGCTGAGGCGCCGCACAGGACGCGGAGGAAGTGCTGAAACATTTAGGTCACGCCGGGTTCAAACGCGCCCGTGCGAGTCGAGGACAGAGCACAGGCACCAACTTTTAGGAATGGATTGTATGTTAAAGGCTGTTTCCTGGTCTTAAAGGTGCAGTGCGTACGATTTCTGTCACTTTTGTCAATTCTAAAAAAAATACTACAAAACAGTTACATACTGATTAGTGATATCTTTAACTATACTTTGTTTACCGGCTGGTTTTATAAGTTGACAGGAGGAAGAAACACCAGAGCGAGAGCGAGAGCGAGAGAGAGAGAGAGAGAGAGAGAGAGCCTTTCATATTCCAAGATGGGTGCCAATTGCAAATTCACAGCATCCCACAATTGACCCTGGTGTCTCTGGTGTAAACACAGCATCCATCTTGATTTCATAGAACAGGGATTTTTTACCATAGAAGTGACATAGCATGAATAATTAGCCCGAGAGATGCTCATGACGAGGAATCCTATTTTTGTCTTATGTCCTCAGTCCAAACAAATGTAAACCACAGCTCCCAGGGTTTGATCAAACATATCAATATTCAACTGATGGAGCCTTTAATCTATGGCCAGGAGAATCTCACACTGCTCCTCCAAACACAACAGGGAGTTTCCGCTAATGATCAAAAATGACATGGAGATAAAGAATTTAAATAGGACTTTGCATTCATAATGCAACACCCTACATTATCGGGGGTTGACCTTATTTGTAAGGAAATGGGTAAAAACTGTATGGCGATGTTGTTCCAGCTGTAAAAGATATCAAAAGGCGTACAGCTGGAAGCATTTTATTTATTTTTAAATGTTTGTTGTTGTTCAGCAGACTAAACTATATCGCTCAGTTCAAATGTATGATCATACTGTACCTGCTGAAGTCACTAAACCTGCAGATTCTTCCAGTCAAAACCTGGCCATCACTTCACGCTTCAAGACCTTCAACCTGTATGGAGAGAATATATATTCTAGTAACTACATTTCTCTTTACAACACACAAGTAAAAACATTTAGGATTTGAACAATTATTATTTGACTTACCTTCATTTTAAGACTTGCTGTAAAATAACCTACGTTTCATTAGGGTTTCTCAGATGCCTTCACGAAATGATCCACGACTCAGAAGTGGAGAACTCTGTTCAGTTCAAAACAAACATGAATACTACGGTAACTCTGGAGCTGTAAAGGACAAAGTATTGATGAAACAATAATTACGACTTCGGCAGATGATCGAAGGAATCGAGTGTTACTACGATTCGTCCTCAGGGGAGAAAGAATCTCCAGGACAGAACTTGTGGCAATACACACAATTGTTAAGATAATGTAACACACACACACACAACAAATATACCCCAAATGTCAGTCATATGTTTTCGCTAATACCACTGGTTTGCTAAAGGCGAAATGAAATCAATATAGTGTTAATATGATTAAATAGGCAGATATGCAGTGGTTCTTATAATAATCCAGTAAGAAATCAAAATAGAAATAAATACAGTACAATACATACACCACAAACAGCATAATTTGTGGGAACTGTGTCCTCCCCATCCCATCTGCTGAAGTGTCCTTGGGCAAGACACTAAACCCAAAATAACCCCATGTTCTCATAGAGTAAAGTGCTGCACACCGATGTAATGCATGGATGTGTGAGTGAACAGGTGAATGGTAAAACTGTAGTCTGAAACTAAACAAAACAAAAGCATCACATAGAACAGACCACTGAGCTTTGCCATGAGCAAACTGCAGCATCGAGATCAAGATTCAAAGTATAAACACGGTTTGCGTTCGTGACTTTTTGACAGATGCTTTCCCAAAAGGTCAAAGGCTCACATGAGGCTCTCTCTGCAGTGGGATCAATCCAGAAGGAAACCCCAGTGCGTCGGTGCTCAATCCCCTTGAGGGAGAGACGTCACCAAAGGGTTCGTTTGAACTCAGCCAGTCACAAAGGGAGACCCCCCCGACTTCTGGCACCGGTTCCATGAAGGCAGACAGCACCACGCTCAGGTGCCCTCACCTCATTCATTCACTTACACGCTCCCAGGAGTCCATTCAACGACAACAACAACAACAGGCACTGTGGGCACAAAAACAATTTAACTTTCGGCTAAATATATTTAATCACTAAATGCCTGCTGATTAATCCGTGCAGTGGCAGACAAGCGCTCATTAGGCACGTTAACTAAATAATCACAGAGGGGGGAGTCTGAACGGGCAGCGCTGAAAGAATAAGTTACGTGATAACAATGGAGAGGTTGAAAATTCTCTAATCCGACGCAGACAGACATATTAACAAATTCACCTTGCCACAGTGAGCCCAGGAATGATGACATACACATTACGAATGGTTGGTCTGTTTGCTTGTGAACAAGATTATGAAAAAACCACTGGACGGATTACGACAAAACTTGGCAGAGGGATGCGGGAAGATTAAAAAAAGAAACGATCAAAATTTGTTGCCGATTCGTAAAGTTTTTCGAATCAACTCGTAGCACAGATGTGTTGCAACTTCCTGTCCTGTGACGAAGATAAAGATCAAAACAAACAGATACTGATCAGAATCATGTGCCACTCACACAGCCACTGTGGACCAGGGGTTATATGGAATTAGACGATATAACAATATATAACTGTGTGAATCCATTCTTGTACATGTCAACAAATAACACACATGTTGCAGGAGAAACCGTCAATCTTCATTTCCAGAATACCGCAGACCACTGTCAAGCAGCGTCTTCTCCTTCACCTCGAATGGAAATGAAGCGGCGTCTTGTCCGACAGTGAAATCAAACCGCACCCCCACCGCCTGACTCGCCACCATGACTGGATATTCTGTGATCTACTCTTTACTTAATGAGGTGCCATGTGCAGTTTATATAAAAGGTATGACCTTATTAAACCGTGAGTGAAAGGGTGAAGTGATAGCTGGAGGAAGATAAATGGCACGGCTGTACAGAAACCCATTTAGCCCATAACATCCGCAGGACAAGACGCCATCACTGATTGTTCGGAGATGTATTACTGACATTTGTGGCTCCATTCAAATGTTGCTATGGAAGATAATGGGTGGAATATTTCATTTGAACTGATTTGTTTTTTATTAACGGGGTTGGAAATGCAAGATGTGGCAGAAAACATAAAACGTTATCAAACAATAATTAGACGATTTTGCTGTTTGCTATGTAAAATAAATGAACACATTTCAAGGGGCCAAATAAGCAATTTCTCTCAATTCTGAGATTGAAAATAATATTGCAATAAAGACTACTTCACCTCAAAATGTTTTTTTTCTTCTTTCAAATCTGCTTTCCAGTCCGCTCCAAGCGTTCCTATCCCCGTTCTTGTTATTCTTTTCCTTTAACCCGATTTCTGACAGCCAATTCAATTAGACTGGATATGTGTGGGTGTAAAAAAAGGCAACATGACAAAGTCTGAAGATGGATGGCAACCTTTGCTTCACCATTAAAATCACAATTGCGTCGTATTGAGGCTCAATACATTGGCGTAACACCAGCAGCAGCAGAATGAACACAGCTTGGACTCCTGCGACAACAGGGTCATAACTAATCAACTCCTGCATTTCTGTTGTTTTTCGCTTTCAGCTGCCAGTGGCGGGACACTGCATCTGTGAAATTGTAAGGTATGCAAATGACAAAAACCTCAAATAAAGCACAGCAAAAAAAACAAAAAACAGGATATAGTACAATACTCCTGTGTTTCATTTCCTAAAGATGAGGTGCGGTGACTCATCGGTCACCGGACCTTAACAGCAGTCTGTGGAGACACGTTGTCTGGCTTAGCTCCCGTCCAAATCCTCGGGTGCCAGGGAGGAGCTGACCTGATGGTAGATGAAGGAGTAGAGGCTGACGTCAGGGCGCCGGCTCAGGCAGCTCTTACACACAGAGTTGTAGTACTGCCCCAGGAGATCGTACACCTCCCCTGTGACAAAGAGAGAGTTCAATGATGTTTTCATATCATCAATAATTCACCGTAAGAGAGTGTAATTGGCTCACATGTTACACCGAGATGTTTCACAGTAGCCCAAATTGTCAAATGAAAACAGCTTTTGACTTTAGAACATTGAAATTTTGAGATATTCTGAGACAAATTGAGGCCTTATTTTCAAGATAATAAATGCAATGCCTCTTTTAAGAATCTGCAGAACCCCTCGTAGGGTATTCAGCTGCAATATGCAACTTCACAACAAGGTGTCATGCACAACAACAGAGAAATCGTACACAAAAAAGACTAATACAGAAAATGAATGTTTATAAAAGAAAAGCAGCTGCATGTGCACAGGAAACAGGCAGGATGGTTGTTTGCCTCACCGACAGTGACGCTCCTCTGAGCGAGGAAAGAGTGCATGTGGTGGACATCTGTCATCAGCTGGCTGTCACCAAAGGTGAAATAGGCAACATCTCGACCCGCCTCAGCAGCTGCCAGCATCTGGAGCAGAGCTGGGGAGTGGGGGTGGGGTGGGGGGGGGGGGGGGGGGGGGGGGGGGGGGGGGGGGGGGGGGTGACGGAAGAGATGGCGGCGTTAAACCTCGACAGTGACACAAAAGCTGCAAGAACTGGTGATGAAACATGGTTTCTATATCTCACAGTTACAGCGTCTGATGCTACAATTAAGAGTAAGCAACATCCGTCTGTGTCATGTGCAGCAAAAGGTAAATAATCGAGGGAATAGGTCTCACCCCCACAGAGAACTCTGGGTTAGTTACAAAGCCAAGGGCTGGGTTGGGCCCAGGAGAGCTGTGAATATTTCAAGAGACGGGAAATATGTCTGCTGATTAATGAAGGTTGGGACAGTGGCGAGTTAATGAGAAAAACTGAATCAACGTTTTCAGAGGAGGGCTGAGCCGAATGCACTTCAGCAGTCTTCAGCCCCCGGTTCGGTTTCAGCTGTTTATTTTTTCCGAATGTATATATGGCAACGAATAAGTAAGAGGCTACGTGAGCTGAACAAGGGAGGGAAACGGCATCTGAATCATGAAAGCTCCTCCCGGGAGACACGTCATTAAGCAGACAGTAGGTGATTATACCTACGGTGGGTGGAGGGCTGTACCTCGCTTCACCTAATTAACAAATATGCAGGCGTGTATGTGTAAGTCAAGCGAAACGTGATGAGCGGAGCCAACGGTTGGCTCAGACTCTCCTCGGGCTCCCCCCGGCTCAGTGACAGTGATTCAAGGCTGGGACAAAGTGCCGTAACAGACTGATGGACTGGAGCAGGCGATCAATTTCACTATTAATGAAACATATTAACTTTGTCATTTGATCAATAAAAGGAAGGCGACGAATAGGCTTTAAGTGAAAGGACGCGCTCCGGGGAGACAAATGGATGCCCACACTGATTTGCTGGAGCCTTTCAATCTGAAATTCATCCCGTTAGAACCTGGACGGGAGTCGAGCGCTGACTGATAAGTGCGCAAACACCAGGCTCCTCCAGACCGAGTGACGGAGGTGTGACATCAGAGGTTTTACCTTTAAGACGTGCGTCGCCTCCAAAGACTCCACAGCCCCAGTTCCCTGTTGCCACTGCTGCGAGGTTTTGGCTTTGTTCCTCTGGGCGAGCGAAGCCGCAGTACGCCTGAATGATGAAAGTGTACAGGGACACGACAAAGAAATTAGGAAAAGAAACGTTAATATAAACAAAATCACAAGTGTTTTGCAGCAGACACCATGCAGATGATATAAAGGAGAAAGCTCTGTGAAATTATTCACATTTTTCTATGTAGAATTCATTTTTCACAAAACTAATTCATACATTTGAGATTAAAAAAACAAATCATTATTTTGTGATATATTGTAAGTTCAAAAAAATTATATATTTGGTAAATTAAATTTTAAGGATAATCTTAAAATCATGATATGTAGGGCTGTAATCAGTTTAACTGATCATCAGAATAAGAGGCAGCTAATTTGGTAATTGATTAATCAGGTCTGGGCAGTAAATGCACAATACACAACAATTGCTTACTATACATTACAGGCACTTTAAATATGTATTTTAAGAGGGAATGTTATGTTTCAAATAGACATCTCAAAATGACAGAATGTAGCGTTTGTCTTTTTATATTCAAAAATAGCAACCTACTAATGTTTTGATTAATGAAAGACATGTTTGATGTAGCCTCAATGAGAAGTCCTTTCAGACACCGACATCGCCTCAGGGAAAAGAAAACCACTCCTGCTATCAAGATGGGGATGAACCAGGGTTTCTTAGGATACCATTAAATCAAATTGGGATGTTTAATGATATGTCATTTCTTTAAAATAAAGCCAGAACCAGCCCTGATGAGCCTCGGGGTCTCAGGATCACCACACTGTTCCAGATCACTGCTATATTTCATAAAGACCCAGGCCCACGGAGCAGAGCGTTTCGATAACATCACATATAAATGGAATATAGAAAAGCTAGAAGTAATTCCATTTGCCTGCAGGCCTGTACTTGACATATCATTCAGTGAAAGAACACACAGGTTGATTGGTCTGGGGCAAAAAAAACATGCATTTTTAACCATGTGTCATTGGCAAGTTCACACCTCCACCCTGACTTTCATTGCCTTTAGTGTGAAATTGGCCCTGGCTTTACATATTAAAAAATTGCACATGACGGACCAAGTCCATGTGAGCATTTCACAAGACATGTCAAGTGGGTCATATGTCACACATGACAAAAAATTGAATGTGTAAGATAAAAGATCTTGAGGGGCTCTGGACATTATTTTCCCACATTGGAGATGAGGCAAAATGTGAAAATGAATAGTAGGAGTCCACCCCCACTCCTGACCAGTCATAAATTCTTCCAGTGAAAGGGCAGACATGACAGTTAACTAAACAACGCTTGAGAAAAAAAAAAAAAAGGGGGGGATTGATCTTCATGTTAGTGCATTCCTCACAGCCCTGTCAGAGTTGTCGAACTCCTCCATGCTTTCTGACGGCGGAGCTGACAACATTAACATCTTGATTTTCGGTTACAAATGAGCAGCTCAGACCGGGGGATGGAAGGATGCCATGGAGGGATCCCTATGTTTAAAAAAATATGTTATGTATGTTATGTAAATATAATAATTGTGATTAATCGCTCAGGGGTCAATTACATTAAGAGGAATTCATTCTGGGCCTAATGGGCAATGTAATGAATAAAATGGAGATTACTGTCATATGACAATCCATCAGTCTGCATAACACACAGATGACACTTATAACTCATGTATTTACTGACAAATGTAAACATGAGGTGACATTCGTGATTGAATAGTGTTCCAATTATCATATAATTGGACTCGCACCGGTACAGGAAAATATAGGTGCAAAGCTAACCATGAAGTGAAATCACAGATACAATTTAAAGGTGCAATTGGTTGAAATATTTCATCAGAAATGTATTCTAGAATAAATTACACTGCTGTTTTTATGAGTGCACTGCAGCCATGCATTTTGAAAAGGAAACGTGACCATGGGGTATTTATATGTAACATCAAAGACTGGTGGTAGATTGTCCCCTCACATCCACTGCCATAAATTATGGAAACATAATTGTATCTGCAGTTTTGAAAAATGCATTTAATGCAACACGATGTGACGCGGTACTGGGGCATATTAAATCTAGCAATTAAACAGAATTAACAGGACAAAAAAACCACAGGAGAAAATAAGAATGACCTTGTTGAGTTCCCGGTTGATTTTCTCTGGAGTAAATTGTTCCAATAAACTCCTGAACTGCAGCGCATCAATGGCGACGATCTCTGTGCATCTCCTCTGCCAGTCATCACTGAAACAAAGCACGGGGACAGCTTTAGCATTGTCTTGTGTTTAACTGCAGAACAACTGGACTTTTATCAGCAATGGCAATGACTTATTGTAGTTACATCTCTTTAAGAAATAAAGGATGCACAAAGGAAAGAACAAAGCATAGCATATTGTACTCCTCGATTCTATAGATATGAAAGCAGACAGCACAAGAATGCAATGGGGAGAGAAAATGGAAAACAGATAGCAGTTGGATGGGTCGGAACAAAACCAACAGCCATCTCCAAAGCACCTAAGTCAGGGATCAGAGAATGGATCAAAATTGGTTTGGGCATATGTATTGGATCAACAAGTGGAAATTGCTCTTTCTTGAACCAGGCTGTTTGGAATGGCTGAATCTATTCTCGCAAAGATGTTAAAAACAGTCATTAAAGCATTTCTGTACCTTGGAGTTGTATCTCGATGGCTGCCGGCCCACTTGTAGCTCTGAGCATAACCCGTGTACTTGCTGTACTGTTGTGTACCTGTGGGTAAAATGAGTCACACATGGGTGCAAAGTATGAGCAGGGATATAGGGTCAGAATTAAAGAGCACTTCCTTTGGTATTTATGTGGCCCACTTGCAAAGGCAGGTAAAATTACATGACATTAGCAGGCAGATAAAATCCAGTATAGACATTAACTATGCTAAATGAAAACAATAGATGGAGGGAAATGACAAAAGGATTTCAATTGTGGAGTAATCAGTACTGTGACTAAAATCAATATGTTTTGATTTGACTGAGAGCTATTCATTCTAATATGACTGCCACTGACAAATTGTTACTGGTGGAAAATTGCCATCTGTTTATCATTTCATAAAACAGGTGGAAAACTAAGCAAACATGAGAAGGGAAGAAAGGGCAATAACTCAAATGGACCACTCGGAGAAAAAAAAAGGAACAATCCACGAGGAGGACAGACAAGTTACACCTCCAGTGAAAACAAGGCGAGGGGCAGCAACTGACCACCAGTGCACAGGGAAACACTCGACACCAATAAACTGGGGAACAGGGGGGGGGGGGGGGCTAACGGCACAGTCAAACAAACGAGGTCACAAATTAAGTTCCCATTCATTAGTGCTCATTAGTACCTGGCTGTCAAGAGCACTCGCTGTGCTGCTTCACGCAGCAAAGTGAATAAACCCGGGGATTAGTAGTGCAGTGTTGGTCTGCGAGTATGAGGAGGTACACGTGGGGGGAGGGACTCTCTGCAGAGCACTTCACCACTCGGAGAAAAAAAAAAAAGGAACAATCCACGAGGAGGACGGACAAGTTACACGTCCAGTGAAAACAAGGCGAGGGGCAGCAACTGACCACCAGTGCACAGGGAAACACTCGACACCAATAAACTGGGGAACAGGGGGAGGGGGGGGGCTAACGGCACAGTCAAACAAACGAGGTCACAAATTAAGTTCCCATTCATTAGTGCTCATTAGTACCTGGCTGTCAAGAGCACTCGCTGTGCTGCTTCACGCAGCAAAGTGAATAAACCCGGGGATTAGTAGTGCAGTGTTGGTCTGCGAGTATGAGGAGGTACACGTGGGGGGAGGGACTCTCTGCAGAGCACTTCACTTGACAGGCGCTCCACTGGTAATCAGCCTCCATCTCTGGTTTTCTTAGAGTAAGAGGCACAACTGCTGCCACAATAAGACACAGGGGAACATCTACAGCAGTCCCCTGGTTCACCATATATTTTGCAATTCATTGCAATTGTGGAACTAACGTGGACAAATTGTATTCATTTAACTGCTGATGGGCATGAGTCCCACTGAAGCTTCTGGGGAATGGAGAGCATGGCCAGGAAAGGACACAATGAGAGGTTCACCTCACAATCATGCTGCTAGGTACATTCTGTATAATAAATTAAAGATTTTAGGTAGCAAACTGTTGATTCTTGCTTAGTGCTGTAAAAACACATTGAAACATCATAACTTGGCTGATTGTGTGTGGAACATCAGTATCTATATTCCTCAACTGCATCTCTTGTACTTTACTGTGTTACTGTAAGATGGCAACATTACGATATTTTAGCTTCATATATGACTGATGTGAAAAATATCTACCGATATGTATATTTTGACTGATTAACTTGTCCCATATATCAATTGGATATCGCTGCAAGTATAACACCAGTGTGTTAATTATGCAGACACCTGACCTTTACCGGCTCTACTAAAATATCAAACTCCATCCACAGTCATATTTGCAGTTGAAAGGCGCTGCTTACACTGACCATAATGCTTTTGGTGTTTTGGTTTCAAGCATCCCATTTGTTATTTAAATATTTGTGGAAAAAGCAGATAAAACTTGGCCAGAAAAAGATGTGTCTGGTCAGTGAATATGTTGCACCAAGATCCATTGGTATGATTCACAGTGTTCGGAAAGGTTGCTTCATTCATGTGTTAATTCATCAAAACAAATTCACCTGATATTTGTAGAGGACCAGAAACTTAAAAAGGTCAGAGGCGCCTCCCATTACTTGGTAAAACTGAGCAAATGAAGAAAATTCAATACCGTTTCAGTATGTGAGGAAACTGGGATAAAAGCAGGGTTCCCACACCTCAGTGTCTTTCAAAGCTCAACCCTCAGAGGTCACAGGTAAGATCACGGTTGAATTTAGTTTTGAAAATGTCAAACCACAATGTCTGCCGGAAGGAAAGATGAATGAAGCATTTGTGCTGCGTAAAGACAAAATGTTCCTTTGTCACAATCTCCTTCTTGTGTTGCCCCTTTCGTGGTTACTGCCATCGATGAATCACACGACTTATCCTTGATACTATTTATACTCTTGACCACTCCGACAGCAGCCAGATAGCAAGCAATCAGGAGAAATCCAATTAGGCCTGGGCACTTTTGAAAATTTCAGTGCAGGGCTTGGATCCATTAGCTTCCCTTACTGTATGCCAAAGGATATCACAGGGGAATATAATTCACCACATGGCCACAGCCAAGCAAAGACTTGGACTTTTACAATGGGGGCAGGGGAGATATGGGCCGGGTTTAATAAAGATGATGGAATGGAAGAGTCCATTAGCGGAGCAGGTCCCAGGCAGGTCTTCCAGCTATAATTAATTCTGGGGCCCCGGTAATAATGTTAAGTGGTGTAAGTGGAGGTGAGGGAGAGATGGCTGCAAGAAGTCTGAAGGTGACTCAGGCAAAGCGAGGAGAACCGCGACAGTTGTGTGATTGGTGAACGGGAGGGCGGAGGCTCCGTCGTGTCACCGCTCGCTCTAATCCAACCGGCTCATTACGCAACAGAATGCATCACATATATTTTATGGGTGAGGGGTTTTTGCTGTGCAAGACTGGTTTATGTCATGGAACGTGACAAGACAGAAAGTAATGAGGAACTGGAAACCTTTAACGGCCATATTACCAGCAACCTGGGAAAACGTCCTATATAAACTGTTAAGACACCCGTCATGTCTCAGTAGTCATGAGTAAATAAGGAACAAAAACTACTGAGCTTGTGACATGACCTATAGCACTGGCCTATAGCACTGATCAGCCATTCCTATGTTTTGGAGTTGAGGCTTCGACAAGGGGGGTTGCATATTTTTAAAGATAAGGCTGCTATTGCAAGCTTTCCATGGATTACTAACATCTGGAGGTGATGATGCATATTCCTGCTGGAAACTCATCTTAACCCAAAGCGGTCATGCTTTTGATGAACCTGTAAAATCCATACAGTACAGATTAACTTTTAGTTAGATTTGACAATTTGATGTGTTTGGTCTTCTATCTTCTTTATCAAACAGCATCAATCAGCCACAATAATTTGTATTGACAAAGTGTTGGATGAAGATTTTAAAAAACCCAACAGACAGGCACCATCAGCCTCCTGCTGGGACTCCCCGAGGTTTGCACTTGTTCTTGGGTCTGCTGCCCTGTACCAATCTTGTCACCACTTAAGCACAGTCAGTGGGAATTACTCAACGAGAAGAGCAATCAGGGAAGTCCACCCTGCACCTCTTAACTGAAGTTGCCAATCAAAAGGAAAAGTGTGAGGACAGAGATAGCAAAAAGTAAAACCGAGATATTTTTGTGTCTTTCTGAGGTAGGATGGGGTCAATGGTATGTCGTTGATATGTTCTCCTTGTATGTGCAACTGGAAAAAATCGACCCCTTCTACAGTCAAATTATGGGTCAAGCATTAGAAAAAGGAAAGAGGTACAACAATATTTGTTGAATCAGGAATTGAAAATATGGGATTACTTGGGCAGAAATTATGGTTATAATTATATTGTAACCATTTTTCTTTTTTAAATCACTGACCTGTGATGACTAAACATTCGTTATGGTCCAGGGCTTCAGTGAAGAGACGAGAAACAATGAGCTCGGGATTAATCAAAAAACGGATTTCCTCCTGAACCAGACCAGAACCGGTGACGCCTCCTCCAACAAACTGATTGGCAAAATCCACCTGGAAGACGAGACAGAAGAATGACAATAAACCCTGTATTTGTCAAATATTATATAAACATACATATATATCCCATTAATATATCGGTACTTTATTAACATGTATGAATTCTACTGGAAGATCTAGGTAAGATTTATTTTTAATACATTCTCTTTGATTATGGAATATACTACTTCTGTTTTGGACATCAGAGGGAAAACACCTTGTGAAAGGGTCTCAGCCCTTGTTATTCTTGTAACTGAGTCCCTGACAACACGATTGGGAGGGTGGCCCGAGGTGCTCACATTACTCAGGCGCCTGTCCCCCATGCCAAAATGAGCTCCACTCAGGGGCAGCACTTCAGTGAGCTGCTGCCAGGAGCAAATATCAAAAAGAGTGCAGGCCCACAGCCCAAAGAAAACATCTCTCTTCAGTCTGAACACGCAGCTAAATTGACTGCTGACTGATGCCTACGATACATTTTATTTCACGTCTGCGCACAGATCTGTGGGTGACACTGATTCACCCGTTTATTTTGCTCTGTTTGTAATTCAAAAAGGAAACTGCATGTCTCACGCTTTTGGCGCAGACGTGACGACTCATTGTTTTAGTCAGAGAGCAGCCACCTGGAACATACATGTAATCCAATTCCAGGACTGACAGTTGTTGCTCACTGGGGTGTAGAGGAGCACAGAGCAGCGCCATCGCAACCCCCAGGAAGACGCTGCAGAGGGAGCGAGCGGCAGCGTGAGAGCAGATCGCCCCAAAACCGGTCACTCCACTCTGGGACCGGGAGCCAGCCTCCAAAGTCTACTTTGACAGGCTGTCAGCATCCCCTCTCATCCCACCACCACCACCTCAACCACCACCCCAGCAGAGCATCCATCAATCCAGGCCACAGCGTGCCCCCGGAGCTGGTCATGTGTGCACATCAGCTGTCATTTTGTTGCAACTGGAGGCAAACAAAAGGTGAAAGGCAAAGCAGGCCGTCCTGACAGCGCACACAAAGCATGGACGACACATTGAGCGGAAGAGGCTCAGAGGCCTCGACCCCGGTCCCAGCGCGCATTCCCTCCGCCGCGTCATCCAGCTCCCTCAAAGGCCTTTTCAGCAGTCGTAAGCAATCTGGATGAAAGACTCCAATATTAGGTGGCGCAGTGACTGGCGAGAGAGGGGAGGAGGGGTGTTTCTCATAGTACACTCTAAGGATTGTGAAAATTAAAAGATCTGTTGTTTAATATTTAGGTGAATCATTATTTTAATAGTTTAATGAGTGTCTAATCACCTAAATGCCTGATTTCCCTTCAATGAGCCCTTCACATTTTTTATTTCTCTCTACAATGGCCACCTTGCTGCACCTCCATGTTTTTACAGTAGCCTAGAGACAACAAATTAAACTCTTTTAGAATGTAAAAAGGAAAGGGTGAGCTCTCACTAGTCCTACACACATTATCTCTAAAGACCTCCGAAAGCACATTGTCATGTTCCGGCTTTTGAGATCTGTCGCACTAATGAGCGTCTTACCTGCAGCATCCCATAACCATCATCCTCTATGGTTCCTTCACAGGTAATATGGAGCTTTGTAAGAGGAGTCTGGGAGCTGAAACATAGATGAGATGAGGGCTCTTTAATTGGTCGGTCACCTACTGGCAGACACGATCAAGAAATTATCCCAACTTCTAATTGCAATTATTATTATATGTATCAATATACCACACCTTTTCCATTTTGGGGGTTTATCCAAAGTTCGTCGTGTGAATGTCACCAGTCCAGTAGGCCCTGAAAAGAAATATAAGAATGTAAATAAGACACAGCACCTGATTGGCAAAGCAAAATTATTCATGATAATGAATTCACTTACTTTCCTCAGTGACACTTTTGAAATAGCACATCAAGGTTTTCAGCTTCTCAATCTTCTTTGAAGAGGATCCCTCAAAGAGTCTGCAAAGAGAAATTAGGAATTTCAATAAATTGTTGCTCAGAGAGAAATGAAAGCTCGGGATTATACCTGGGCATCGCAGCTAACCACCAACTCTTACAATTTAAAAGCTGCAGCCGAGACCTGAAGAAATCTCTCTGTACAACCAGTATCACAAGACCCCTACTTCAGCCATGTGAGTTCAGTCATGCTTTAACTGCGTCTCGAACAACTGGATACAAATTAGTTCATCTCTCACTCAGCTTCTCTTTCAGTCACTGGCCGATTATGTTGGAGCTCCTTCACCGCTACGACAATGGAGTTGCCCCGGGGCTGGCCATCACCGAGTCACAATCGTGTGCCACATCACAGCACTCACGTAAAAATGGAGCAGGAGAGGGAAGCAAAGGGCTCCCTCCTTGGGGATACATTAAGAAGCCCTGTGTCCCTTTTACGCAACAGAGTCCTCAGGAGGCAAAAAGGTCAGTCCCCTGAAAAAGTAATACACAAAAGCGCACGCACACACACACACACACAGTACCACAAAACAAAGCTGGTGGTTACGGGTTGCACTTGGCTGGTTTGAATGCACTTTAGACCACCATCTCCCCCTCAAGAAAAATCTAGAAAGAGCCCCAAAGCCAGCCACATAATAACGAGTAAGTAATACCATGTGAGCGAAATAATGATAAAAGCTTGATGCACCGAGGGCCCCGCAGCAGCTGAGGAACACATTCACTGAAGTTAACTCGTGCATTCATTTTCCTTTTTGTCCATGTGGCCCCTATACAAAACAATACACCGTGTTTTCCTCAGGGCAAAATGCCTTTGACATGAGCTGGACACTGGTCAGGGGGAGGCTTTTAGGGAACATATCACACCGTGGTCTTCAGGGGAACACAGGATTAATACACTATGTTATATAACACCAATATACCCCCACAGATGTGTAGAAAGCTGTGATGTAACTGGGAATAACTTTGAATGACAGAGCAGACAAACAAAGAAGCAAAAAATAAACAGTTCTTCGGTTTTATCCTGATGCAAATAAGACATTTGCATTGAGATAAAAAGAAAATCGGAGGATAATAGTTTGTTTGTGTGTGCTTTTCTGAGATTGTGCAGAAGAAATAATGAAGAGGGGCGGGGTAATATGTGTGGAAGAAAAAGAAAATTAATAAATAAAAAAATCTCTCCCAAAGCATCCCATACTCCACATTGGTAATTCCACAGCTACCGTCAGGCTATAAAATAGATGACTCTGGCTTATCAGTTCACATCATAGAAAAAGAAAAGAAAAGATGAAATGCTGATGCAATCGAACTCCGATAAATCCTTTTTCGGCAGAAACAGCCGATGCCCTCTCCATTGTCAAATGCAGCCATCTGAGTCAACGCTAATCTAATTCCGTCCCCCATTTAGGTAATTACACTGCGATGCCAACAGAGATGGGGGGACATGGGAGAGGTGATCGGCAAACTGATTCTGCATTACATCACGCGGTCGATCTCCACTGTCTGTGGGTATTCGCAGGAATTAAAACAAAAACGACCCTTGTTCTTTCCTTTATACGGTAGTGCCAGCATAGCTCTAATGTGTTATTCTTAGATCTAGAGGACAAAACAACAACACATTTTCCACTCAACATGCAAGATAAAACAGTGCAAACATGCAAGTTAAAATAATAATAAAATTGATTATTATTTTTATAACTAAAGTAATGTACAGTGGAGACACTGCTTGTGCAAACTTGAGCCACTAAGAAAAGAAAGCGTATACAGTAGTGCCCCCTCATGGAGCTGAGGCGTGTCATCACCGCAGTATAATTTTGAATTATTATGTAACTTCGAGCATCACAAGCGTGCGTCACATCCCATCTTTACCTGACAAAGTTGATGTCTGGGTAGTTGTGGTAGTCGATCGTTCTGGAGTTGCGTCTTGGGAAGGTGCAGAAGAAGGCGTTTGCGAGCAGACAAGCCACCTGCTCCTGAGACATGCTGATGGAGTGGTGCATGCCGCTCTTGAGGAGGGGTATCGGCTGGAGGGGGAGGAAGAGGGGTACAAGCAAAGAAGGTCAAAATCATTTGTTTTGTCAATTTGTTCAACCAGACGTTGAAGTGCGTTGCATAAACGTGCTCATTCTCTGCCACTTGAATCAGCCATTGTAATTACAATCAAGCTCTGGTCTTACTCACCGGGGCCATGCTTCGGATAAAGGTTACGGATTCAAATATAAACATGTCTTCATATGGAATTGTCTATAGAGGTGAGCCTTAAAAATGATCATTTGGGTATAAATGTTGGAAAGAACAGCTTTAATGCAATTAAGGACTTTTATATATAATACTCAATATATACCGGAAGCAATGTTCCTGGAAAGCAATGTGGGGCTGACAAGTTTTGCCTTAAAAATCATTTTATCAATTACAAATAATAATCCAATCCAATCTATCCATCTATTCATCCGGTCGATGTTAATACATGTATGGGAAGATGAGATGGCAAAGTCCTAAATGAAAAGACATAAATCTTTCTAATCTGATTTTTACATTTACTTCAATATGCCAGAAAAAACGTTGGAAAGCACATTGAACCTTTGATAAATGAACATCAATAGCTGCGTGCCTTGACCCCAGCGGTTTTACTACCGTTTCAGAAGATTATTTGTCATGTTGCGACCTTTGGGGTTAACCTGCCTCTGTGATCTACTGCGACACAGACCAGTGAGTTGCCGGTCGTTGGTTAGTGATGGCCGTTACCTTGGTACAGAGCTCGGATGCGCTCATTGCTAATTGCACCATGTCTGGCAGCAGGTAGTCAAACAGATGTTCAACAGCTTCAGGTTCCAGGACCTTGGAGAGAGGGGGAGAGAGAGCGAGAGAGAGAAAGAAAAAGAAAGAAAGAGTTTGTGTTTGTTGTTTTGCCACAAACCTCTGATGTGACATTATTAGTAGATTTTATAAAAAATAAAATGGTGCTGTGAGTATGATTTAGATGCAATGATCTCTATTTCTACTGGCACAAATTGAATGAGATAATCATAGATGATATTTTCATCTTTTAATACATCAGGAGTTGCACCACCATGTTTTTACAATAGCCCAGAGTGAACAAAATGAACATCTTTGAATTGTATTAACTCTAGGCTACCACGAGATCTCCCACATTCTAGGAGTGTACACTTGGATGATTATACACTCATGATAATATCATTGCAATTTAATTCAATTTCTACTAATAGAAAAAAATTCAATTAAATCAACCCACTGGACTTTAAAAGGAATCGGCCACGATCTGACTTCATACTGTCACAAAACAACAGCCTTTATTCATGTTGTACCATTCATCTATACTAATATCACCAGAACAAAGTATTAATGTACCAACCATGCATGAATCCATTACCCTGCCTGATTGCGGTGACATATCTGAGACAATATACTCTTGTGCCCGTATTTACATCCATGTTGGCAACAAAATGTCACAATGATCAATCACAAAGCAATTTCATCAAGGTTGCAGGATGACGCCAGCTGATTAAACATCTTCCTGAACAGATGCAAACGACAGGGGACTGGAATAGAAAGGACGGTGTGTTCTCAGGATAAGGAGCCTTGACTAGTGATTTAGACCAGGACATTTATATTAAGGCAAAGGAAGCCTGACTAAACACTGTCATAAGTAATGACCTGGTTGACATCATAAACTGCTCCTATGGGCGTAATAAATGAAGGCGGCTGACAGGGCGAGACAGTGGATATAGCTGAAGCAGTGGGAGCCGGCCCTCTTTAAATCAACGGAGGACAGTGCATCAAATCAACTGATCTCACTCTGTGTATGACATGATACCGGTCTGTACATCACACCTGACTGACAAAGTAATCAAGCTGGATGTGGGGGGTGTGGCCGGTGAGAAACCAAAGTGCCCAATGCAGATTTGAAACAGCGACAGCTCCCGTCCCCCCCCCCCCCCCCCCCCCCCCCCCCCCCCCCCCCCCCCCCCCCAGAGCAATAAAGCAATGTGCTATTTACTGCATGTGTGGACGCGTAAAAATGAGAGTGTTGCCAGCTCGTCGCCGTAAATACAGAACTGGTTGTTTTGGTTGAAGAAAAGAGACGCACACAAAAACTGAGGCTGTCCATCAACGGCTATTCGGATATTCATAAGGTGTGAGTGCTCAGATGAATATTCAATGAAGGTGCCAGGCCCGTCACTCTATGCCATTCATGTTTACTTTCCTCTGACACTCAAAAGTCTTGACCGCTACAGCAACTCAAATACTCAAATCGGGAATCTCTAAGGAAACGTAACAGAGTAAGAAATCGTGGATCGAACGGCACGTGTGGGATGAGTGCTCAGCGGACAATACAAGCCAGTTTCTATCGCCACATCCCATTGTGTGGTTGCAACATTTTATACCATTAAAACACAGCGTCATTACTCAGTTGTGAATAAATTCTGTAATGGACAGAGGCAGTAAACCATCTTGCTTATGAAGTATTGTGTGTCAATGCTACGATAATATATCGTGTGGATGACGCCACGATGACACATTGCTGACTCCAAAGAGTTACCGGCAACTATTAAAAGGCGCAAACTGTAGGATGATGGTGAAACTCCGTGTTGCAACTAAATGCTCCTCACTTCTCAGCCAATCGTGTGGCAGAACCCATAGTAGCCGTAAGAAACTATTGGGTTTTTCTATTCTGAGCCACTGAATAGACGTGGTGGTGTGCAACATGGCAGCCTTGATAGTGAGGGCCCACCCCTGATATAACAATTTGTAAATTCAGGTGATTAATTCTTTACCCGTTTTCCCAATCTACGTCCATAGAAAAGATTTGAACTGCGTCTAACAAGCATAACTGCGACATTCAGGACAACAACAACCAATAATTAAAAGCCAAACCACAACGTTCATTTTAAAATCCGTGTGAAATAATATTAAAGCTTAAAGTGCTGAACACTTCGACGCACAAAATGTGTAGTAATCATCGACCTGACACAACCCAAACCCAACTTCAACAGCAGAACTTGGCCTGTTGCTAAAGCCCCTTAACATGTTCAGATATTCTCTAATATCACTCCCATTCTAATATGATTTATGGCACACATGTGGCACACGATTGATTCAACGGCATGAGGCCAGAGTAAACCACTCTCTGGGAAATAATGCGAGCCATTTTCTTTGCTGACAAGTTACTAAATGTGACCTTTTGGCAAAAAGATTAAATTAATTCTCCAGACTCTCTCACTTTGCCTCTGAAGGGCTGCAGCCTTCTCCGGCATGAAACCCATTACTGTTCCCGTAGAGGAGATGACAGAAACACATTGGACATACTGGCATAACATGTACTTTCCACCCCCCCGCCCCCCCAAACATAAGATAGCAGAAAATATAGCCGATGCCATCCAACACGGGAGAGGATAGCATGAGAAATGTAAGAGCCTATCATTTGTTCAGTCTCATGCATTCAGGGTTTCTTATATCAGACAATCATGTCACAACATGGCCCATCCACCAAATAGAATATTCCCATCCACTTCATGAGCAACACAATACAACAGCCCTCCCTGAGTCTCTGCACAGAATGATGCGGAGAGCACCAAGACAACAGATGATGGATGGCCTCCAAATGAGACTGGAGAAGACGCTGACAACTCTGAGCAATGACCAATGAACTAGCAGTGCTCTGGCCATCATGATGCAATTCAGGCCTATTTTCCCCTTGGTCTGAGGAGAAAATGACTTAGCAAGAGACCAAACATCACACCTTTAAAATACAACCCATAAATCCGGGCAGTGGATCTTCAATCAAAAAGACGTTCAGGATAAGACAGGAGGATAAAAAATATAAATACATCCCGTTCAGTAAACCGTAACACTTGATTTATTGCGGCAGAAACATAAAGGTATACATGCACGCTGAATGAAATATCCCAAGAAATATTAAAATAAGACTTTCCAGCTCCATGTGACGTGCGATTAAATTGCATGTAATGTATGAAACAATTACCAGAATTTCAAATAGGCAGAAACTATTGTTGTGATAACTGATTTCTGCACACAGGGTTGAGTAGATTATCTTCCACTATGCCACTTAAATGTTGTTTATATTACGGTAGGTGAAAACTCATATGGTGTCAAATGAGATGCTTATCCCCACTATCTAATAAGCCATCTGCACTTTCTTTGAACCTCTCTCCGCGAGAAGCACCATCACTGGCTCATGGTGCCTTCTGCCTGGTAGTTAGGAGTCATGATTGGACAGCTAATGTTTCATTAGTCTGCTGTTAATCATTTAACATCTTCATTATGCAATCCCATATGTTGTGGATATCTGCATGAGAGCATTAATCCAGTGACTCGTTTTAAAAAGGCAGGAAAATGTCATGTATGAAACCAAAACACTTTTCATTCATTTATGGCTCAAATTCAGTGAAAATTATGAGATTATATCAGAAATGAGTCAAACTTACCTTTGTGCAGAACAAATAAAAGGCTGTGAAGTCCCATTTCTTGGCATGTGAGGGGCTGTATTTCAATATTGCAAGCTGTAAGGATTTCAATAATTATATTTGAGCAAAGAATGAGTAGAGAGTGACATTATAAATCAGGATTATATTGTGTGCTGTAGAAGAAAATTCTTGGAGACATGAGAATGCCCTGACTTTTCTTGGCTCAGGGTGCCATCTTGTGGCATAAATGGGTGACAACAACAGCACAATTTGGATGTGAGAATTTAGAAAAGTGACATGGAAGTGTAACTTGCCTTGAAATCCTGTGCACTTCTTATTTTTGTCCACAAAGATTCCTTGATCAAATCCCATCGACTCTTATTCTGAAGTTCAAGTGTTTCCTGAGGGAGTAAAACTTTTATTAGGTCTTTAGACAATTTTGCCTGAAGTGATATTTTGGCAATTAAACAATTAAAACAATACATACTTTAAAATATAATTAATGTGTCTTTCTTACAAAATGTTTAACTAAAATTAACCATTACCTCATCTTGAACAGGAAATAGATTCCTACTGGCACAGGGCATCTTGACATGGACATCGTCCCAGGTATCTTCATAAATTGCAGGATAAGGAACCGGTAATTCACCACGGCAATGATTGTCCGTCTGTCAAAGAGAACGAATTTTGGATAAAATGGTGTTAATATACAGTAGTGCATTCATATATTAAGAAAAAAAACATATTACCTACAAGATCAAAGAAACTCAAAGAACCCTTTTATAGAATCAAAGTGTTTGTTTTGAAGATTCCTATGTTGATTTATAGTGATAGGCTTCATGGGGGAACATCTTCTCATTGTACAAACTTGTCTTACTCTCTTGAAATATCTACAACAAATAGAATAAAAACAAAGAACAATTCTAACCCTTATCATCACAGTGTGTTGGTCAGGGTCATTCTTCAGTGGAGGTAACGGTCCACCACATTCAGGCATTCTTTTAAGCTCACTGATTGGAGTCCCCAGCCATTTGACGCCAAGCTCGTCATTGTAAGATGAAGTTTCGCTGTCTCCGCCTTGATTTTCTGAAGACTTCTCTGACCTGACCTGTCTCACAGGTGGACGTGACGATGAGGTCCCAGAAAAGAAATCTGTTATTTTCCTTTTGTGTCTCACAGACGTTTCTGGGGTTGCTGAGCAGGTTTCCATGGCTTCTTTTTTTAATCCTCCATCACTCCAAGACAGTGGTTGTGTAAGCTCACTTCCGATAGAATCCGGGGAGGTAGGTGAGACAGGGGAGTCTCCCTCCAGGTCTTGTGGTGTCAGTGGTTGAGTGTCTTCATCCATGTCATACTCTGGGGATATCCCAGCATTTCGAGAGACCAGTGATTCAGCTGATGGGCTTTGAGAGCCACCAGCATCTGTTCTTTCCTCATCATCTTGGGTTTGGCACATTGCAGGTGTAAACAGGCCTTTCCTGGGCGTAGACAACCATTGATCAAGAGTACTCGTAATTGTCTGTTGCTGTCTGGGGCCACTCTTTAGATGAGAGACCTTTTTCTTTACACGCAGCAAACCATCATGCTCCATCTTTGGCTGTGAATTGATCTTCATTGCTGTGTTGCTTTTACTCATTTGAACTGAGTCATTATCACTGCTCTTACTGCATAAAGATGGACCTGGAAAATAGAAAGAAAACGAGCACTGTTTTACAAATGGGCAATGTCACCAAATCCTGTACACTATGATTAGCAATCCAAAAAAGTACTGCTTGCCTTGTAGAAATGATGCGGGCGATACAGCTGTTTTGGTTCCAGCTCTCGGCTTCTTTGCTAAAGGTTCAAAGTCAGTCATTCTAGATGAGACAGAGAAAGCAAGAGATCAGTTTGCCCAATTATGACATGTAACCGTTATCACGTACAAACCCAATACTCACAATAGAACTTGAGCTGACACCACCAATGAAGAGTTGATCCACACACGTCTCGAGTGAGCGCCTTTCTTCAGAACAAATCTCAACATAAAATGCGCAGCCATACATGACACTTTGTTTACTTTGTTAAATAGAGCACAGACCGGTGCTTCAAACCGGAAGGCGAATGTGCCACAAAGCTTTGTTGTGACGAACAAAGTAGTCGGAACAACCTATTTCATGTCAGTAGAGAAGTATTCAAAGTACAAGGGCAGCTGTTGCAATTAGCATTAATGCTAACTATGTTTAGCCCAATGTCTAGTTACTAAAACAACTAAGAACAACGCAGCTCATAACAGCGTTGGCTCGTATTGTCTAAAGATGAATTCGTACAAACACAACTTCAGAAAACGCTGTAAAAATGTATATTTTCTTTAACTTTGTTCAGTGTCGCAGCGTTCTAGTCTCTAACTGTTGTTTGTTTTGTTGTATTTCAATGGTGCCGCGGCTTTGAGTCCATGTACTTCCGCAAAGCCAGTGACGTCACGGCAACTGAAATAACGCGATATCTCCAGAGACTGGTTGATGCGTGTAGGGAAAACGAATGGGAATATAATAATACACTTAAGTAACAACACAGAAATGTGGAGTAATCGTTGAAGTTCTGATATCTTGCCTGCGTTTACCTTGTTCTTATTAAACTCATTAACTTGTTCCGTTTCTACATTAAAATACCTAATATTACTACGATAATCAAAATGATCTCTACTTCAGACAACTACAATAAAAACTGATTTCTTTCATACTTTTTTTCCATAATTATTCCAGTTTATTATCACCTATTCATGTACTTATTACGGTGATCAACGCTTAGTCGACATACTTTACATTTGACTTCACCCCCCATTCATTTTTTTTTTTTTTTACAAATTCTCCTTTTTTTAAATACCATCAAAAATTATGGTAAATAGATTTATCAAAAATAATTAGAATGGTTTAGATTTCAATTGAAATATAATCAAAACAAATTTCTAATCTCATCATTAGTAGTAGTAGTAGGAGGAGGAGGAGCAGTATTTATGGCAGTAAAGAAAGCAGCTGTTTGAACTGAACAGGAAACATAGCCTGCGTCCAGTAAAAGTTTGCTAAATCTCTTCACAAATATTTGGAGTTTACCTAACCACCTTTGTTGTCTCGTCCGTGAGGCTCCTCCTGCTGGGCAGGTACAAAACCTGTCCGTCTGTCTCCGTCTGTAGCCACGCCCATCGAACGCTTCACGACGCACCTGTGCCTGCAACAGAAAGAAGGCGGAACACGGAGTCGTCAATAAGGGAAAGTAAATCTCGACCGAACAGGGGAATGATCCATTTCACACCCTAACAGCGAACATGGTCAGAACTCGGCTCTCGTTCCTCTGTGTCCTGCTCTGTCACGTGACTGGGATCGATAACAAAGGTGAGGCACGACTGGCTGTTGAGGCTTTTTCCTGTTTGTGTTGTCCTTCGACTCTGAGGACACAGAGGGGGCTGTGTGTCTTCTGGGTGTTAACGGATATGCTAACTTAACTACCTTTTTTGAATTAATTAAATGACCTGAGCCGACCATGACAACACAATGACTCCACTTGTCTTCCTCTAGACATCACCAGTGAGCTGACGTCTGAACTCTCCTGGTACACCGTTGTAAAACCTCAGGTGATCCACAGGTGGTCGAGGAGTATCAACACAGCACTGTATGAAGAGGTCGGCATCAAACACCACTGAATGATCTTTTAAATATCTTCATGTTATCACATTATTAAAAACATGTTTCCTCTCCTTCTGGCCCCAGAGAGAAGGAGAGGAGACGGTTTCTTATGTTCTCACCATCAACAACACACAGCACCGGCTTCACCTGACGGCCAACAGGTGAGCACCCAGTTGCTTTAATATATATTTTAAAGGTGCAGTGTGTAAGATTTGGTGACATCTATTGGTGAAGTTGTATTTTGTACCCATCACCTCACAGGAGAACCCAAGGCAGCCCTCAGTTGTCATAAAAGCTCCAAAAATATTCTGTTTGTTCAGTCTGGGCTGTTGTAAAAAGATGGCGGCGCCCATATGGTGGACCAGCTATTACATTATAGGGCTAATCTTAGGGTTGTGTAAAAAGCAAGTCATACATTGCGGTGATTATACGTTTGTAAAAATGCATATATATTAATTATTTTTCTAAGTGACAAAAATTGACTGAAATCTTACACACTGCACCTTTTTAACGCTTCCAATCAAAGATCCAACATTTTTTACTCGCTTGTTTTCCAGAGACTTTTTCCACCCGAGTCTCCGTCAGTTTCCGGGCGAGTCAGCTGCTGACCACAACTCATCAATAAAACAGCATGTAAGTCGACCCCTGCCCATTCTAGCTTATTGGGGCCAGTGTGATCATCAACCAGTTGCCTTGTCCCCTTGTCCCAGGTGCATTGCTATTACCACGGAGAGGTGGAGGGTTATGAGAATTCCATGGTGGCGCTCAGCACGTGCTCAGGCCTCAGGTTTGTTGCCGCTCAGGCATTTTCCCTCCTTCAGTGTTTGGTGTCACGGTGTATAATTTTACCGTAGTATATGAAGTGGTGATGAATGATTCAGGGTAACACAATCGCTTTATTAAATGGCATCTGATACAGTTGCCTCTTATTCCTGGAGAGGCTATCAGGTATATAGAGGCACGTAAGGTTAAGGAGTGGCATCAAAGGTGTGCCACAAGGTTCTGTTGTAGGACCCCATACGGTTATGTAGGTTGCTTTGGATAAAAGTGTCTGCTAAATGAAATTGTAGAATAATCAAAGATTCACCTTTATGAAATTGCGTGAAAATGAGGCTTTGAAAGTGACATCAATCTTCTAGTTATCCCCCATATCGAGCAACCCCTTGAAAATAGGGCTCCCGTTTCTTCCTTTCATGGCCTCATTTGGAATAGTATTGTATTTTCCCCCTGAACGCTCGGACTCAAGCTTAATCTTTGTTGGATGCTGCTTATCATCATTTATAACTGGCTGTTAACCTCTCGCACATTATTTGCACAACTAAAGATTCATGTATGAATCCACTCATTTAGTTAGGGTTACCAAAGCACCATCACCCAGACGAAGACACGAGGCACTGCAGAATCAGACGCAGGTGTGGAAATGTGTTTAGGTGAGTGGGTGAATGGCCAAACTGAGACTAAGAAAAAAGCTGATTTGCATCCATTCTTAATGTTACATATGATTGTGTAACATGTGTTCTCCATGTTGTAATATACAGGTAAAATACTAAGTACTGTCCCCATTAAGACGTGGTAGTGGTTTAGTTCAATTACCACTGTGAGGTTGGACCAGTTTCCATTCTACATTTCTATCATATTGTTTTCCCTTGTGACTCACTAAGTACATTTCTGCAGATGTGTTGTTGGGTCATAGCACCGCGCCCTGGTCTTTGCTCTGCTGAAACCGCTGCTCTGCTGTGCTCTTCCTTCCCATTACAGGGGCGTGATCGCATTTGGAAATGAGACGTACGGGCTGGAGCCCGTGCCGCGCTCTGCCGCCGGCGACCACATCCTCTACCGGCTCAGGGACGTCGCCGGGTCTGAGCCCGTCACCTGCGGGGTCGTGGACGAGGCGGCGTCCACGCAGAGCCACGAGGAGTTTGACCCCGGGCGCTCGTTGACCTCCTTGCTGCGGGTCGGGATGCGTTAATGATGTGTTTTACTTGAAGTTTAAATGTATTTACAGTGTAAACAAGTCTGGCCGTGGGCAGTGTCTGGGGTCTTTGCAGTGACTCTTCTTGTTTGTTGTTTGGACAGAGGAAACGCAATTTACCACGAACCAGTTACGTGGAGCTGGCGCTGGTTATCGATAACCTCAGGGTGGGTGTCAAATGTTGCATTTGTTTTCCAAAGCCCACGCCTTTTCTCAGACTTATCTAAAATGATCCGTCATTGGTGTATTCACAGTATAATTTCAAGGGGAAAAATGAGACCGCGGTGCGAGAAGAGATCCTGGAAATGGCGAACATACTGGACGGCGTGAGACTTTTAAATGTTCCCTAAGTTTTTAAGTGTTGATTCCTGCGCTGTGCTTTAAATGGGGTTTCACTTTGGTTCCAGTTGTACAAACAGCTGAACATCCGCGTGGTGCTCGTGGGCCTGGAGATCTTCAAGGATGCGAATCCTTTCAGTGTGGAGGGTTCAGCCGGGGACGTGCTGGGCAACTTTGTGAAGTGGAGGAAAGAGACTCTGTTACCGAGGCTCAGGCACGACATCGGTCAACTCATCATGTAAGCGATCCTCCACCAGATGATGGTGTTTTAGTTCATGCCACTTAAAGGTGCAGTGTGTAAGATTGGGTGACACCTAGAGGTGAATTTGCATGTTGTATCCATCACAGGAGAACCTATGCAGTAGACCTCAGTTTTCATTAAAACCCAAAAGATATGTAGTGCGTCCACTCTAGGCTACTGTAAAAAAAAATAAAAACATGGCAGCCTCCAGAGAGAGGAACTACTCCTCATGTAAATATACACTAACTGGCTCATTTACAGATAATGGGAACAAAAATACATTTCGGTGATGATGAAAATGTCTGTATGTAATTGTTTAGTAATATTGTTTTCTAATGGTAGCAGTGATGAATGGTGACCGAAATCTTACACACTGCACCTTTAAACCAACTTCTGACCTACTATCTCTACCCTTTTGCTTCTCAGTGGTCGGCCCAGTGCGTACGATGGGGGCGTGATGGGCATGGCCTTCGTGGGCACCGTCTGCTCGGCAACAACCTCCGGAGGAATTAACGTGGTGGGTGTGACTCCCTCCCTTTAACCTCTCACCCTGTGGTGCTTTAGCATCGTGAGCTCTCGCGGAGAAGCCGCTTGCATTATTCAGAGGTTTTGGGTTCCGTCTGCTTGGCTCATTTTCAGAGGCTGGAAATAACTCAGGGCTCCAACCGGTAAGACCTGATCGGTCGTCTCATGACAAGGTGTTTTGAGATTCTTTAAATTCTCTTGGCATACAGTGATTGATGTGACGTCACTCTGGGAGGAGAAATGATCCACTCGTTCTGATTTCACCTGTGCTTGAATATCAAATTCGGAAATATACAGAAATTGGCAGTTTGTCTTATTTTCTACTGTCAAGTGAAACTTATTTTTTGGTGCATCTCATTTTAAAGTGGTTAAAAATAACATTTGACAATGACACCTAGTGGTGGTAGCTGAAAACCCTTCACTGTACCCTTACCTTCAAAAGCATGTAAGAAAATGTACTTTGACTTAAAGTTCAACTGGGCTATATATATATATATATATATATATATATATATATAAACCCAAAACAACTGTAACTGTAAACATGGAGCAACATGGCAGCTATCAGCGATCAAATCTTACAAACTGCACCTTTAAACGGAAAATGGAAATAAGTTCAGCTGAATCATTCGAACTGGACCTTTAACACAACAGGAGGTGTAGAAATTCAACTCGGCCAATTCAGTTGGAAATACTCCTGTCAAAGGAAGGATCTCTTCAGCCTGTTTCTCCAAATAAGGTCGATACATTTACATATTATGCAAATCATGTAAACACTGAGGGTGAGGTGTTGTTTCCACAGTTCACCAACAACAACCTGCAGTACGTCTCTGTGATCGTGGCCCACGAGATGGGGCACAACCTGGGCATGAGCCACGACGACAGCAACTGTGTGTGTAAGGGAGACAGTTGCATTATGGGAGCCGGTGCCAGGTACAACTTTCTCTGATGATGTCATACCTACCTGATTAGATGTCATTAGAAATGTTGATGTAGTCACATGAGGTTTTTTAAACGGGTTGTGTGTATGTAGGAGGTGTTTTTAGATTTAAAAAAAAAATCTTGAAATACCACTTAGTTATTCATTCTACTTCCTGATCGAGCTGATGATGTCACTGTGGTGATTAGGGCCTGATTAGCGCAAACGCTTCATACAACCGAACAATAATGCGGGTCTTTTCCACTCACATATTTTCCTCCTGTTCTCGAGCAGCGTCACCAGCACCTTCAGCAGCTGCAGCGGGAAATACTTTGAGAGGCTGATCCAGGGCGGAGGAGGCGTGTGTCTGAGGAACCAGCCGCTGGCGTCGAACGTGATCAGCGCCCCCGAATGTGGCAATGGTCGGCTGGACCGAGGGGAGGAGTGCGACTGTGGGAAACCAGAGGTAAACAAAGCTCCTCCAGGATAGTGTGCAACGATGTTGTCGAGAAAGCATTTTTCAAATTCTCTCAGTGGAGAAATGATAGTAAAGGAACTTATCATAATATGCTGGTCTCTTTAAAGGTACGTATTATTGTGTAGGAAACAATAATATGGGGAAGTGAAAATCCCTGACCTCACCCTTCACTTCGGAGCAGGGAGGACAACCTGTCTTGTTAGTTAAACTCCGCCACTAAAGGTGTGGCTACAGTGAAACCATGGTGGTTGCCACCACACAGAAGGACAGATCTTTATGTAAATATACTGTGTAATAATAACAGGCTATTTCCTCATCCAAGGTAAAGTCCTACGTGCAGGTGCTCGTGCACTCATTAAAAAAATACTATATTATGTTCCTTATCTGTGAATGGAAATGAAGATCATTTCACTTAAAGGTGCAAGTGTGGTCATTTTTGTCACTTCTAAAACTAAAACAAAACAATTACATACTGACATTTTCATGGATTTCTAATCGGCTAAATGTTTTATTTTTTACGTTACCATTGCATGAGCCCATTAATGTATATTTACATGAGGAGCGGGCCCCCTCTGCTGAGGCTGCCATGTTTTTTACAGTAGCCCAGAGTGGACATACTAAACATCTTTTGATTTTTAATGACAACTGAAGTCGACCACAGGTTCTCCTGCATGATCAAAGGGTGAGGCGAACATGCAACTTCACCTCTAGATGTCACCAAATCTTACACGCTGCACCTTTAAATGTCTTAATCTGGTCTCGTCTGAAATTGACATTGTTTCGCTCTGTTTGACGCAGGAATGCAACAATAAATGCTGTGACGCCGCCACCTGCAAATTCACACCAGGGTCCGTCTGCGCTGATGGCGACTGCTGTCACAACTGTCAGGTCAGTGCTGTGACTCACGCCTGGAAACTAGTTTGAGGCTATAACCTCCAAACTTTTTTTTAGCCGAGGGCCACACACAGAAAAATACACAAACGCCTGGGCCGCTATTAAAGTTAACAAAATACATCAAATGTAGGTAAATCATCCTTGATATTTAGATACGATTAAATAGAAAGAACAGCCTACAGCCCAACTTTCCACTCATGGGTCTTATTGAAATTTGACAAATGATGGAAATGTACGCATTTAAAGAAAATGGGCCACATTCCATGCCATTTTTAAGCCAATAGAAAACGGACCACAGGCTGCCCCGTGGTGTTGTTGAATGCGATTGGAATTTTGATTTTATTTCATTTTTTTAAAGGTCAAAGTTTCTGGAACACAGTGCAGGAAATCTGCCAACACATGTGATCTCCCCGAGTACTGCGACGGCGTGGTTGGCTCCTGCCCGGACGACTTCTACATCATGGACGGCCTGACCTGCGAGAGCGACGCCGCGTACTGCTACGAGGGCAGATGCCAGACGTACGACTTCCAATGCAAACATCTCTTTGCACCAGGTACGTTCCACAACGGCTACAGTAATATAAATAACAGACAGTCACCACCTCAAGCTAAATGTTGTTTTTTTCCCCAGTCATATATTATTTCTCGGCTTTTTGTTTGTCTCTTGGGCAGATCCGGCAACAAAGGCAGCAGATATTTGTTTCAAACACGCAAACACGGTGGGAAACGCGTTTGGAAATTGCGGCATCACCAGCAAAGGAGATTACATTAAATGTTCCTTAGAGTAAGTACTTTGATTTTTCATCACTGTTTGATATGAGTGTCAGATGAACCTAAGAACAGTGCTGGAAATATGTATCGGGATAAGACAGAGCTCACTTATTGAAAACATTTAGGTTTAAGAGACATTATAGTGTCGGATTACTGGGTTGAGTGACATCTAGTGGTGAGGTGGGGCATGTTGCGGTTGAAAACCCTTCACCTCACCCTTTCCTTCCAAGCGTATAGTAAATCATCTTTTATTATGAAAACTCTGAATGTGTTCATTTTAAAACACTGCGGTCCAACATTGCAGCGTCCAAATAGCTGATGTGATGAAAACAACTTGTACACATGAAAGTCCAATTAGCATATGCATTCAATTTCTGCCAATATAAATGTACTGACTCAAATCTTTCACACTGGACCTTTTAACATCTGAAAATATTGTTCCACAGAAACACCATGTGTGGAAAGGTGCAGTGCACCAACGTGGACGTCAACACTCCCCCTCCCGGGGCCACGGCCAGCATCCAGATAGTCGATGGCGAAACCTGCGTGAACGCAGACTTCAACGTGGGCACAGACGTGTTGGACCCCGCCTACGTTAACCCTGGCAGCCCCTGTGCCAAAGGAAAGGTGAGCAGACTCTAACAGACGGGAAGGTTTTCGAATTGGTGTCAATGTAAGAGAGGGAATGTAACCAGGAAGCCATGTGACTCAGTGGTTAGTCTTGATTCTTTCCTTTTAGACCTGCTTGAACTTCAAGTGTGTGAATGCCTCAGCGCTGCTGCCCAACCTGGACTGTGATGCTCAGACCACCTGCAACGGCCGAGGGGTAAAATTTAATTTTTTTATTATTAATTTATTTTTTTATTTTTGTTTTTGTTTTTTTAAGGTGTAGTGTGTAAGATTAGGTGACATCTAGTGGTGAAGTTGCATGTTGTACCCATCACCTGACCCTCACCTTTTTCTAAGCATATAGGAGAACCTATGTTCGACTTCAGTCGTCTTTAAAAGTCAAAAGATGTTTAGTACGTCCACTCTGGGCTACTGTACTAACATGGCGGCCCCCGGAGAGAGGAATCACTCATGTAAATGTACATTAACTCTCTCTCTCATCTATTATTCAGGTTTGTAACGACCAAGGACACTGTCACTGTGACAACGGTTGGGCGCCGCCCAGGTGTGACAAGGCGGGACGAGGTGGCAGCATAGACAGCGGCCCAGCTCAGATAGGTGCGGCTAAAGTCACATTTCACCTTATCATTGGGGGAATGGCTTATTGTAATGCTTGATTTCCCTTCAGCTACATAGTGATTTAATATTAGATCATTCAGCATGATCAATTTTAACGGTGCAGTGTGTAAGAAACATCCATCTCTGTTGGCAGAAATTAAAAGATTGTTATACTGATGTGTTTAGAAGTGTATAATCACCTTAATATATGTATTTTAGTCCTTTATATTTACATTCGGAGCGGTTCCTCTGTATGGAGGCCGCCATGATGCAACCACTATGTTTTTACAGTAGCCCGTGCAACTCAAACTGGAAATGCTGAACAAACACTATGACGAAAGCCCGTGAATAAACTGTCGTATCTCCTCATCTGACCGCGGCCACCTCAGACTACTCACTCAGGAACGGCCTGTTGATCTTCTTCCTGCTGGTGGTCCCTGTCCTGGTCATCGTCATCCTGGTGCTGCTCTACTTCTTCAGAAGAGACTCTTTGGACGTCTGCTTGAAAAAACGCCACAAGTAAACATCAAGAAAAAAAGACATCATTTTCAACAACATTTTATTTTATTGTTTGTTTTGTTAAAATGTACAAATATTTGTTTTCTTTTTTGTTTTATAGGTCACGTAATCCTCCAAGTGGAAACACTAATGTGCAGTCGAACGGCAACGTTCCAACTAATGTCCAAACCCATTCTTCATACACTATCCCTGTTAAGGTTAGAATGATTTTTAAATTCTCTGACACCCGAGCACATTTTTAAATGATATATGTTCTTTATGTCTTTAAATACTTATTATGCTGTTTTTATTTTCCTGATTCTAGCCTCAAAATCCATCAGCTACCTCCGTTCCAATTTCTGGGTATTTATTGATTTGATTTATTCATCTCTCACTCAAACCATTTTTATACATTATTTTCAAATCATGTGAAAAAAGCAGAAGCAAACAAATTTGTGTCATCAGTTTCAGGTATGGAGAATTGGACTATTGGAGTGCAGAACAGAACGGAGCCCAAGCAGCACAACCAGCAGCTCCCAAGCAGGGGCCCGGCGTTCCCAGACCAATCCCAACCAAACAGCCCGATTGATCTTTTTTCTTTTTTTTTTTTCAAATAGAATATTCATGTTCGGCTGTTTTATAAATCTATGGTATTTACAACAGTATAACATTTTTAAAATGATTTTAAATCACTGTGAAGAAGAGGGTCACTCACTTATTACCGTAGTAATTGACACAGTGGTGGTAAATGACGTGGACTGGTAAATGTGTAAATATACGTTTTGTTAACAAATGTGTATTTCAAATGGATGAAAATGAATATTTTGTATTGTATTATATATATATATTTTTGCCCATGTATTTTAAAAGAGGTGCATTTTGAATTCATGCTCATTTTGATTGTAATAAAATTGTAACAGGAATGTGTGTTTTTCTTGTGACGATGTATTTTTTTATTTAATTTTAAATACTACTTTCTGTTTTGTATTCAAAATTAGACGCCCTCTAAACTTTCATTTTGACTTTATCAAACATTTTCACTTGAGTGATTTACAAGAAACTTTGTTTACATTAATACGATGGAGTGAAGCAATTTGAGCCAACATTTACTCTGTCATCACATTTTTTTTTTTAAATATGCCGAATGAGCTAATTACAGTTTATTTTGATTATCTTTTAATCAAAGAGTTGACTACTCTCAAATAATTAAGTCAAAACTGAAGAAGTCTAAAAACTATGAGATTTCTCAAGGGAGTTCTGACTGGTGCTAAAATGCAGCCCATTGATCTACAATGGAGAAAAAACAGTATCAAATTATTTTACTGACTCCAATGATATGTTTGTTCCATTCTCCATTAACTACCTCGTGTTCACCAGGGTTTCTGTTAACTTTGCCAATGCTTTTATTGTGAAAGAGATACGACTGGAAACCACCGTTTCCTCTCACCTCTGAACACCGGAAGTGATCCGTCAGTTGTAAACATCCATGGCGGCTCTCAGCAGTAGCTCCATGGCGACAGGGTTATGGTTGTAGCGGGTCAGTTGGAGCCCATGGCAGCAGCAGAGGAGGAGGGGGGAGGTGTCGGTGCGGCTCCGGTGTGTCTGTGCGTCCTCTGCGGGCTGCCCGCCGCAGGGAAGTCCTCTCTGGCCCGGACGGTCCTCGGCTCCGCCGCTCAGCTCGGATGGAGAGCCACTGTAGTGCCTTATGATGACCTGATCCCCGGGCAGGCCTTTCACACCAGAGAGGTTGAAGGGGGTGGAGATAAACAAGCGATGGTAAAGGCGATGGAGATACATTTAGATTTTTTGTTTTCCTGGGAGTACTGAAACTACAAATGGACTGTTTCCTTAAAGGTGCAGTGTGTAGAATTTAGGACACTGAAAACAGAAATTTAACATGCCAAGTTTATATTCGTATATACTTTCTCAAATTAACTGTTTTCATTATCCTTGACTAAGCCACTTTCATACTTAAGGGACCATTAGGTTCCCTCAACGGTGGCCTCCATGTTTTTACAGTAGCCCAGAATGGGCCAATGCATGGGGGGTAGTTGTGGGAGATTAAGCAACAACATGAAATGTCAATACTAAATAAAACTAACTCTATGCACTTGTATCTTTGGAGCGTTAACTTATATTAGTATGTTGCAAAGGTCAGACACACGCTGTTGTACTTTTCGGTTAGTCTTGTACTTACACGTCTTTCTGTTGCCCGTGCAGCACACTGAATGGAAGTCACACAGACAGGCAGTGCTGCAGTGCATCGAGCTCCTCTTGAGGACGCCGGGGACGTCGGCCGAGCCGAGTGGCGGCCGTCGCATCGACACAGCCGCATGGGAGCGATGCGTCCGTCGCCTGCTGCAGCCTGAAGCCATGGACCCTCCTCAGTCCCACCGTGCACCTCTTCTCTTTCTACTGGATGATAACTTCTACTACCCAAGCATGAGATACGAAGTGTACCAGCTAGCAAGAAAGTGTAAGAGCTATTGTATTTATCTTTGCATCCCTCTAATCTGGGTTCGATGAATGCGCCATTTTCCAAACGATCCCCCTCCGTCATGTGTTTTTGCAGATTCACTGGGGTTCTGCCAGGTGTATCTGCACTGTGACGCGGAGTCTTGCATCAGCAGAAACCAGAGGAGGCCTGAGCGCGTTCCCACTGAGGTCATACTGGACATGGCCAAGCGTCTGGAGCCCCCCAATCCACAGAGGAACCCGTGGGAGGCGCAGAGCATTTCACTCAGCACCACAGAGAATATGACTCAACGTGACATGTAAGACAACAGAGTAAGTTGCTATTCACATTTCCTTCATACCAAAGTGCATAAAGTACGTGTTAATTTGTGTCTTGTTCTCAGCCAGAGAGTGACTGAGCTGATTTCCTTTGCACTGAAAAACCCTCTCAGCCCCGTGGAGGACAACACTGAACAAAAGGTGCGTCAGATTCCCTCCTGCACCCTGAGATCCGTCAGCGATCGGTTTTAAACAGGCGACGGCATAAATGGACAATTGAGCAGCTCTTGTTGTGTGGTGCCTCGCAGGAAGCCGACCGCCTGAAATGTGCCTCGAGCGTGGTTCACCAAGCGGACCAGGCCTGTCGCCGCCTCGTCTCCGATGCCATGAAGACTGCCAGAGGTCAGAGGAGAGGCTCACTGTTATCACACATACACACTCTTTGTCATTTGTTTCCCTGAATAATGATTGTTATGTGTCCGACTCTTCAGAGAACCAAGTGTCCTCTGAGCTCATGAGGTCCGCAGCAGCTCAGCTGAATGAGTCCAAAGCGGCGTTCCTCCGCAGCCTGAGAGAGCAGCTGCTGCAGGACTCGTCGCTCACTCAGGACGAGGACGTGGATGTGGAGCGAGTGGTGGAAAGAGCGGTGGATGTTTTTGACCGTGAGAAAAATGAAATCTTGTCGAGAATCATAAAGGACCAAAAATGACTTTTTTCCCCCACAGTCCCACCAACTGATTGTAATTGTAAATAAAATCTACTGTTGCTGGTCACTTCCTCCTCGGTTTGTGTAACTAAATGAAACAAAGTTTTAACAAATGTCTTTGACAATTTATTTTGACCAAAAAACTTTCAATTGACAGTTCTCATGTCAAACTCAAAAATAAGCCACTGTGTAACAGCCATGGTTTCTAAAAACAGCATATGGAATATTCATCAGGTGACATTTTGAGCCAGTCAGGACACACATTATATTCTTCCATGTGAGTCAAAATGACCATTTCTCTTCCATCATCAGATCAATATGAACAAACTAAAAATGTTTAAGTCTTCACATGTTAAAACAAAGATTTCAACCCATTCAAAAATGTATTTAAAAGCTAAAAAAAGTCACTTTACATCACATTACATCTTCCAGTCACAGCTCAACATCAGCTACTACACAAAGAAGTGGCTACATTGACCTTTGACCTTGTGCTTAAAAGTTGAGGACATTTTATAAATACTCAGTTTCAAGAGTATAAATAAATATTAAAAACTCACTGTAACTTTAAATATTTGATTAGAGGTTTTCTACAGTATTTGAAATGATGAAATGATGATGTCATGAGCAGGATTACAATAAGGCCTGACACCAATTTGAAATTTGAAAAGAAAATGAGACACTGAATATTTGACATTTCATTTCTCGATGAAATGTTACGGCTGACTAGGAAACATAGACTTTGGTCTATAATTAGAGTAACACGCAATTTACAGATGTAGATGGTGGACGAAAAGTACCAGAATGCATTTTAAACACTGTTGATTTGTTATGGGAGAAGTCTTGTATGTAGCTATCGGTGTGTTTGTGATTTGACTCACTGCAAAGATCTGAAATGTGACAAGTTGTGAAAATCACAACGAAACATTAAAGGACAGCTCTGCGACACGCCCCCTCGAAACAGAACATTTTCCAGAGAGGGCAAAAACAGGCTGGACAAGCAGCTGCAACGTCTTATACTTTGAGTATTTGGAGCGCAGCACGTTAAAAACACTTCCTCTGTGAGGTATTGCAAATGGGTGAAAATGAGCAAAACATGACTCCTTTAAGGACAAAGGACTGTTCACAAACACTTCCAGTAAGATGTTGCAAAATGTGCTGTGCTAGTGTGAGAAAACTCAAAGTTGACGGCGGCGTAGTACTGCAGTAAAACCAGGACTACAGTCCAGGTGGTGAGCGTAAAAGACTCTCGAACCGGGAATCACTTTGTGTGTTGTCCACGGGCAAAGTGGCACGCAAAGTCATATTTGTCTGTGCACACGTGTCCACAGATGTTGCACTGGAAAGGATGTTCGAAGCCGTGGCAGCCCATGTGAATGGTGAAGAGGATGTTGTCAGCGAACTCGATGTCACAGTGCTGGCATTTATGAAAGATCTGCTGGTCCGCCGTATTGGAGGCGGGAGTGGGCGAGCCCTGCTGGCTGTTGGTCACGCTCGCAGTCAGAGGGTTCCCGTTGTCTTCGAAGGCGAGGCCAGGGGCAGGGCTGCAGCTTCCGCCACCTGATGTGGGCGACTCTTGTTTCGGGGGCGATGTCTGCAGTCTTTGGGAACACGCCGCCACCTGTTCCCCGGACACCTGATGGATGAGGATGGGCTTCTCGTCCTCTAAAGACTCCCGGTCGGGAGACGCTACAGTCTGAGACTCGGGGTGGAGGTCAGCCAACTGGCCGGCCAGAGTTGACAGCTGGTCCAGCGGGTTATTGAACGTCAGACCATTAGCGCTTCTGCTACGACTCTCGTTCTCATCCACCTTGGGGAGGTTCTTGTACTCGCTGCCATTCACGTGGTAGTGGAGCTTGTGCGAGTAGTCATTTAAATAATCCGACTTTGGCATCACCACGGGGGGCGGGTTGAAATTGAGGAGCAGTCGCCGGCCAAAGCCCAGCGACCCCGTCCTCTTCTGCAAGGCACTCAGCATCCTCTTGTTGGAGAAGGCAGAACGGACCACCCTCGTGGGCAGGAGCTTGTGGCGGCGGCGGCGGTGGTGCGACAGGTTGCTGCGGTCGCTGCACCGGAAGGCGCAGAGGTCGCACTTGTACGGTTTCTCGCCCGTGTGCGAGCGCATGTGGGCTTCCAAGTGGCGCTCGTACGCGGAGGCGAACGGGCACAGCTGGCAGCGGTGAGGCTTCTCTCCTGAGTGACAGGTGAGGAAATGATTCCAATCATTTTTCACTGAATAGTTTGTTAATGAGTGGCGTCCAAACTACGGGCCTAAGGGCCAGCTACTGCTCGTGAACCATTATTAATTGGCGCGCAGAAAATTCTAATAATATAATGGAATGTGGCCGACTTTACTTTAGTCAGATATGGGCAGCTGGTGAATAAACGCCACCAAATCCATGTTCAGTGCATTTGTCATTCAAACCATGTTGACTTAACAGGTTGTGTACTCGTGTCACATGAATCTGGACGAGGTTTGTCCTTTCACGTAACTGCCTCAGGTAAATAAGACAGTGGTTTCACTCTCCACACAAGGTGCCTATTGACCTATTTGACCTCTGGCCCTCACATTTGAGGCTGAGATCGAGGACCGATGTGACATTTGCAGATGGGACCAACTCATAAGAATATCAATTCATAGTTAGAAATGTTGTTGGTTTGCGACTCCTTCACCACGAGAGCCACTGGAGTGTTCACAGCCCATCAGCAAGGGGGCGGCTGTGGCTGAGAGGTTAGCGTGGGCACCCACTAACCACCAGACAGTCTATGACTTGATCCCAATCCTTTCTAAGCTGACCCATGCTCTATCAGAAAGTGCTGCACTTCGAATGAATGTGTGTGAGTGGGTACGTGGCAAAAGCTTTCTTGTTAAGAGCCTTCAGTGGTAGACAGACAGACAGACAGGTCCTTCTTGTTTTATATATTCGTAAGTCTTAAGTGAACAAATAACCCTAACCCACGTACCTGTGTGGATGCGGATATGCTCTATCAAGCGAGCCATGCCCTTGTTGGCATAGCTGCAGTAGCTGCACTTGTATTTTCCATCACAGGTCCTCTCCAGGCCGTCCATCTGCACCTCTGACCCGTCCTCCATGGACAGGCTCACCTCCACAGAGGGGGGGTCCAGGCCATTCTGCTCACTCCTGGGTGGAGCTGGTAACACACAAACAATGTCACTTTAAAGGTCCAGTGTACACAAATGAGATGGTTGGTGGATTTTGAGTACCAGTTCGCTTAGTTGTCTTTTCTATGATTATGAGGTTAGTCATCTTAAAACAGCTCAGAATGGATAAACAAAATACATTTTGAGTTCTAATGATAACCGAGGGCTAGCAGAGGTTCCCCCGAAATGCTAAGAGGGAACGCTGAGGTGATGGGTCTTCAAGCTCACCACTAGAGGCCACTAACTCCTACACATTGTGTTTCACGTACTTATAACACACTAGTGGTTAGTAACTGGTTGTGTTTACATCCCACCTGCTTGATACGTCTCCACGGACTCCTTCTCTCCACACACAGAGCCTGAGATCATGTTAACGTGCTGGGTTTGCTGTGTCAGGTATTCTTGAAACTCCTTCACAAAATCCACGGGCTCGGTCTTTATCTCCTCCATTTGTTCCTCTGTGTTCAACCTGAGAAGATGTAAAGGTGCTCAGACGCGTGTCAACTCCGCTTTTCACCTATGTCACCGCACAACCAACAGGAGCTAACGCAGCTAGCCGCCGCCTATGAAATGCGTTAGCTAAGGAGCATTAACAAAGATGCTATCGCTGCCTAATTAGCTTCGATAGTTTGACACTGTATTCGTCTTGGTGAATCCTACAAATTAACAATATCATACCCGAATAAAGGAGGTGACGAATACAAGCCCCTGGGAATGAATTGTGTTTTATAGTTTATCTGCTATTGACGGTTACCAGGTCAACTTCCTCTACCTTTTTCCTCGGGTGCTCGAAAACCCGAGGAAAAAAGTATGGTCGCATTGCTGCCACCTGCTGGATCGGAGCTTGCAATTGTAACTTGGCTGGACTTGTATCGAAATTAATTTAATTTCTAAATAAAATAAGTACATTTGATTTTTGCACATATATAATTATTTATTTATTAATGTAACATTTTAAATGTTTCAATCCAATTGTTCTGAAAACGATATGTGTAACGTAGTGTCCCACTTCCGGGGGGTGTATTTGTTGCCTTCAGGTACCGTTGGTAAAACACATTACAAAACGTTTAACGAAAGAATTTCTCAGAGGACTTGGGCATTTTAACTTTTCACCATCTATATTTTGTTTATTTTTGTCTTTTTACAAAAAATGGTCGCTAAAAATATTTATATCTCTATTTTCTGTTTAAACAGTTATTCTTTAGTGTGATGTCATAGTTACACAACTACAAGTTTCCTGCGCTCAGTGAAGGCTCCATGTAAACATTTCATAACTAGCATGGCTGCCCCGTTGGTGAGGATATTCTCTAAGGTGAGACTCAGCATTCTTAATTCGATTTACCGTAACATTATACGAATAATGTGCATTTATCACACACGTTAGCCGATTGTTATTGTGTTTATGTAACGCTGTTTGCTCCCAGGCTGCTAGCAGTAGCACTAGCATCTTATGACATGTAGCTAAAGCTCAGTTACCAGCTTCACATAAAGCAAGCGTATATTACCAGTGGTGTTTTCACCGACTGGAAACAGAAATTCAACTTTCAGTATCTTGATAATGAATTGAAGCCGTAATATATTTCACATTAACTTCTTGCGTGCCCTCATCTGAGAGTTCATGCTCGTAATTCTGCTCGTGGTTCCATATGTTTTCATCCTCCACTAACTTCTGTGTCTCATTTCAGACCCTGAGCAGACAGATCTCCAGACCATGGGGGTCATGTCAGGCTGCACTGAGGGGCATGTCCACCAGATCTGCCCCGGACGAGGTCGCATACCAGGCGGCTGGCATGGCCTCCTTCCCTCCCCTGCAGACATACTCAGAGGAGGAGGGCATGATGAGGGAAGCGGGTGAGATCTGAAAGGCACTGCAGTTGGAGGCAACCTGGCACTAAAATCTCACCATACTGAGCCTTTTCAATGATAATCATGTCCGTTTGTCTCGACAGTGAAGAAATACGCACAGGAACGCATCGCTCCGTTTGTGTCGAAGATGGATGAGAACTCGCACATGGACGAGGAAGTCATCAAATCTCTCTTTGAGCAGGGTGTATGTCATTCAGCTTGGTGACTCTTGTCAGTGGTGTCAGTCGATGCGAGTCTGACGTTGACTTTCATCAAACAGCTCATGGGCATCGAGATCGACCCAGAATACGGCGGCACGGGGTCCACGTTCTTCTCCTCCATCCTGGTCATCGAGGAGTTGGCGAAGGTGGATCCGTCTGTGGCCGTTCTCTGCGACATCCAGAACACGCTGATCAACACGCTCTTCAGCAAACTGGGCACCCCGGCTCAGAAAGAGCATTATCTCACCCGGCTGGCAACTGACATGGTGAGGAAGTTATTATGATGATACTGAATCCTATGTACGTCTCTATGGAGGCGGCCATGTTGTTGTACCTGCATGTGTTCACAGTAGCCCAGAATGGACAAACCCAACAACTATAACATACAACTTCACCATTAGCTGTCACTAAATCCTTCAAACAGCACCTCACATATACTGTATAGCGATACACATAACATGTGAATGGTGTAAAGAGCTTGTTAAGTGGCCAATGACATTCTGCACCATGCTTTCTGAAATGCCCCCATCCCCCCACCCCCCGTCCTAATGTACCTGTGTGGACATGTCCCACAGGTGGGAAGCTTCTGCCTCTCGGAAGCCGAGTCGGGGAGCGACGCCTTCGCCCTGAAGACACGCGCCGACAAACACAAGGACTACTACATCATCAACGGATCCAAGATGTGGATCAGTAATGCAGAGCACGCAGGCGTGTTCCTGGTCATGGCCAACTTGGACTTCGCTGCTGTGAGTTGCTGATCGTCTGTGAAGAAGACGTAAAAGCCTTGGATGCAATAAATGTCTTGTCATGGTTGATTCATCAGCAGATTTAAATATAGGAAAATAGTGGTAAAGGCTAAATATAATGATGGGCTCCAGTCCTAAGTGGCACCTCCCCTGTCTTAATCTTTGGAATTAGTGATCAAAGATATTGAGTCATTGAGAATCACCTTTGTTGCCATAACTACAAACGAGTTGTTGCGATTGTCTCGTGGTGACTCTACAGGGTTACAAAGGCATCACCTGCTTCATCGTGGACAGGGACACCGAGGGGCTGGAGATCGGCAAAAAGGAGAACAAGCTGGGCCTACGTTCGTCCTCCACCTGCCCGCTAAACTTTGACAATGTCAAGGTGCCGTTACACTCATGTTCTATGAACATCAAGATAGTGAGAATTTAAACAAACATGGACTCCAATTGAATCCCCGCTCTTCCTCGTAGGTGCCCGAGAAAAATATTTTGGGCCAGATCGGTCACGGGTACAAATATGCCATCGGCATGCTGAATGAAGGTCGGATCGGGATCGCGAGTCAGGTAAACAATGAGAAATGTTTGATCTGATGTGCTGTAATCAATATTAGATCAATGACCTGTTCATTTTGTGATTCAGATGCTTGGACTGTCACAAGGCTGCTTTGACCACACCATTCCTTACACCAGACAGAGGACGCAGTTTGGAAAGCGCCTCTTTGACTTCCAGGTTTTCCTTCTTCTACATGCTTATGATTCATCGTGTGTGTGTGTGTGTGTGTGTGTTTAGTTATCACTTATCACTCACGGTTTCTTGGAACTGTCATGTCCTCCAGGGCATGCAGCACCAGATCGCACACGTGGCCACACAGATCGAAGCCGCTCGGCTGCTCACCTACAACGCCGCTCGTCTGAAGGAAGCAGGGAGACCTTTCATTAAAGAGGCCTGCATGGCCAAATACTTCACCGCCGAGGTGAGAGGTCCTGATTGAGGATGTTTTTTTTTTTACTTGAACTGATGTTCACGGGTTGTGTGATTAGGTCTGTGGTTCACTAACATGAGCTGGCATCATTCTATTTCCTGTTCCGTTTGATTCCCCCCTCAGGTTGCAACACTAACCACATCCAAGTGTATCGAATGGATGGGAGGAGTCGGCTTCACCAAGGACTACCCCATAGAGAAATACTACAGAGACTGTAAGATTGGTGAGTACTGCTCTTCCAGTGTAATCCACTAGAGGGATAAATGCAAGTTTGTTATTGTGGGGTTGTTGAGATCAGAGTCAAGTTGGGTAACTGCGACTGAAGCAACATGGTTGAAAGGACACGAGAGCTCATGAGGGCTGTGGGCGGGTCTGGTGTCGCTGCCTGTGATTGGACCAGAGGGAGGGGGAGGAGGGGTAGTGGCAGTAATCAGACTCTGCACCTACCCTCGCCTCAGAGTTTCACTGTACAAACACTGCCAAGGAAACCGCCTGGGCAACATGCCACTTTACCCTCTCATCACCTTCATGCTGACACCTCCAGCAGTAAATATGGCGGAGTGAGCTCCGTAATAACCTCGCCCCTGCCGAGTCATGTCATAGTGGGTCGTCCACTCCAGCAGCATGATGCACGAAATATCCTCTTAGGATCAATAAGGTTTTCTGATTCTGATTCTACAGAATTCAAATATCTTGACAGTATTTTTGGCCAAGTTTATAATGAAAATGTCCCTCCTGATTTCACCTTCACTCGACATGAAGACTATTTTGTCAAAAGAGCATTCTAAAAACAAAAATAATAATTCTAATACAGTTTTGTAAAATGACAATTTTTTGCCGTATCATTGATTTCTTTTTATCTCATACTTTGTTTTCTGTTCCTTCCACAGGAACTATTTACGAGGGCACGACCAACATCCAGCTGTCCAGTATGGCCAAGTTCATTGATAAGGAGTACGACTACTAAAACATCTGAACTGATTGCACTCTGCTGTGTAACACTCCATATCTTTTTTGTTTGTTTGTTTGGTTTTTTTTGTTGTTTTTTTAAAAGAGGACCTATTATGCTCAATTTCAACTCCTTCCATTTGTTTTTTGACCTCCTCGCTGATACTTAACATTATTTACAACTTTGAAAAAAAACTATACATCTCATTCAAGATCCTGCAATGGATCCAGCCACAAACATTACAACAGGATATCTCTGTTTTTGGCAAGTGTCAGAGACCTAAGGGTCGTGGGTGTAAGTCTGCGCTGTTGTCATTTTCCGAATGGTTTGTTTTGAACCCTCTGATCGTAACAGTATATTTATTCTGAATTTGTTATTAAAGCATAAGAGGTCCCCTTTAACTCTGATGACTGTGGTGGGTCAGCGGTCGTGATGCTGCACAATGGACTTCGTGGACCTTCGTTACTATCTCAACTTGTACACTTGTAAAGTAGTTCCTACTACTGCTGTTACTGATGGAGGCGGAGCTCTGTGACTTAGATGGTAAAGTTTTTCTTGTTGTTTTGTTTTGAAATACATTGTTTTCATATGTAGCTCTCCACCACTTTCCGCTTGGCCTTATTTTCCCATGTCATGATCAGTAGCTAAATAATAAAATATGTATTTTGCAATATCAGAATTCCTTTTTAATCATTTTTTATTTGAATGTTGTCGTGTTTTTTTAGAAAGCTAGTCATGACTGATAATCTTCCCAGGAAGTCATAAATCAGATGGTGGAATGTAACAATTGAATTCTCTGTGGTTACTGTACAGTTCTTTACTGTAAAAACAAAACAAGACATCCTATGTACAGAGCGATCAATCCAAATCAATAAATGTGTCATATGCTGTGAAACAACCTCCATTGGTTTCGCTGATGGATACTCTTTTGGAGTAATGCCAATTTTCACCACTAGATGGAAGCCGTCTCCTGAGGATCAGCAACTCAAGTCAATTACCAGGTCCCTGTAACAGCCTGTCACCTCTAATGATATTTTATACAGATTTAATTATGTGGGTGCTTCAGATGAAAAGAGCCTGGCTGTCTCTCGCTGTAATTGCCCCACTGATCATTTTTCAGGTGGGACAGATCAGGCTGGATGATGCTTATTGTTTCACACTAAGCGAAGACGAGGCCAAATATATATCAAACTTTACAAGTGCTTTTGCACGACCGCATAACAGAACTAAAGAAAACAATTGATTGTTGACAGTAATAATGTGTGTTATTCTGAACAGGGATGGAAAGAGGCAGGTCAGCAGCGTCCATCAACTTTGATGTAGGAATTATACAATACTCCACATTTCCGGAATTCATTAAAAGTGCAGTGTGTGGGATTTGGTCGTCAAGTTCCGACTTCCACTGAGATCCTACACACTGGACCTTAAAAAAAAAAAGATGAATACACTGATTAACTGAACAAAGCCTTTTATATTTGGGCCTCAAAAAGTCCAAATGTACAAAAATATACTGATTTTACAAAGAATTCAAATTTCTATTCATGTCATATTTTGTCATCTCACTCACTGAGAACGGTCCAATTAAATGAATGCCTCTTAAGTGTGATGTCTACACGATGATGTCATCACCTATCAAGTTCAACATTAAGGCTCAGGTGATCATGTCAAGGAAGTATTTGTTTTTCAAGCCATCGTGGACGTGATACGTAAACAGTGAGAGAGGTAAACCTCTGCCTCTGGAACAGACATGATTCAAAATGTTATAAATAAACATCTCCTCCATGTTTGCAGACGGAGCGGTGAAGAGGAACCACAGGCCTGCTCTGCATTAGCATCACTGATTGAGTGTCCACTCCTCCCTCCCCTCTGACCCTCTCTCACTTGTTGTGCGCTGCTGAACCATCCCCGGGTTTAATGAACATGACTGGATCAACAAACACAGTCATCATCATCATCATCATCATCATACTTTTCAGCGGGAGCTGGCGAAAAACACACATGCAGCCGAGCCGGCCTCCTTCTCCGCCCCCCCATCTTTAACACGGCTATGAGACCTCTAATTATGCAGCGTTTCAAGTAGCTTTCCACAAAACACCGTGTTGTCCTTTGGGGCTGGAGAGCTGCTTCAGCAGCTGAAAGGACACGCCGCCTGTTTGCAGGTTGAGCAAATGCAATTTGTTTGATTCGCTCACTGCGTCTGCTTCAGGTTGGCTCCGAACTGGAGATGTGCGGCGAGGCCGTGGGTTTATTTAGGTGCATTCTGGGGTCAAAGGTCAGCGTTTCAGAGCCTATTTCAAACTCAAATGATCCGAAAGAGGTTTCCGGAACATGTGCCTTGATATGGACAGGTTTTATTCAGGAGGGCGCCAGTGGGATACCTATGGACGAAAAGGTCACTGGTTCGAATCCCATCCAAGCCCTGTTGCAGTGTCACTGATAACCCCCGCCCCCCTCCAAAAAAAAGGCACTATGTGTCGTACTGGTAGAAATACCCTGTGACCTAGAATACTGGATAAGCGGGAGAAGATGAGATGGCATATGTCACTATTATTAAAGGTGCAGTGTGTAAAATTTGGGGACATCTAGAGGTGAAGTTGCATGTTGTATCCATCGCCTCACCCTGAGCATGCAGGAGAACCTATGGTCGACTTCAGTTGTCATTAAAACTCAAAAGATGTTTACATCCACTCTAGGCTACTGTAAAAACATGGCGGCCCCTGTAGAGAGGACCTGTTCCTCATGTAAATACACATTAATGGACTCATTTAAGGGTAAAGTTTAAAAAAAATAAAAATAAAAAAACCACACATTTAGGTGATTATAAATCCACGAAAATGCCAGTATGTCATTTATTTCTAATATTTCTAGAAGTGACAAAAGAAGACTGAAATCTTACACACTGCCCCTTTAATTGTATTTATTTATTTATTGCACTTTAGGCTTCTATCAATGACAGATCTGTCAGATTTGAGGGGACTGCACCTCTGCATGATGCATGAGAGCACAAACAGGGATAAATGGTGCCTATTACTTATCTGATGTGTCTTCATTTCCCTCTAAATGAACTAATCTGATCCCACGTTTAATCCAAACACCAGTCACACTGTCACTCTAATCTGTGACAAGGAACCAGGCCGCATGGCTGTTTCATTGCATTACACCACCTGCTGCCTGTCTTGCCTCTGCAGCCTTTTGTACCAGGGCTGATTTTGAAAAGCCTTTATCACAACGGTATGAGCTTTCAATCCCATGTCCGCCCCGCAGCGTTTCCTGCCTAATAGAATTACACTGACGTCCCTGAGCTCCGGTGCAGGTGAAGTGCACGGTTTACATCCAGATGCACAGGTGGAAGGGATGGGATGCATTTGGACGGACATGCTTAGAAAATATATAAAAAACACATTTCAAATCAGTAAATAATACTTTAAAAAGGTGCAATGTGTAATATTTCTGGTCGCTTCCAAAAAATATATACTACAAAACAAACATGTTTTCATGAATGTATAATCATCCAAATGCATGATCATGTTTCCATGAACCTTAATGAACCCGTTAATGTGGATTTACATGAGGAGTGGGTCCTCTCTCCGGGGGCTGCCATGTTTTTACAGTGGCCCAGAATGGACATAGTAAACATCTTTTGAGTTTAAGTGACAACTGAAGTCTACCACAGGTGGTCGAAAAAAAAATCTTACTAAAATCTCACTAAATCTTACACACTGCACCTTTAAACTACAATACGTTACTTTTTAAACTACTGATTACTTTTCATTTATTTATCGATATTTCTGTTCCAGTTCTTTGGCTGGAGTGATGCGTAAAAATCCATGCGTAATGTGCGTAAAAGTTGTGCCAATCAAGACCAAACCAGCAGTGTGAAGATCTCTGGCCCGTTGATTCCATTTACTGACCGGTGACGTCCACCTCAAACCTCTGGACATTTTCCTCTTTAATGTAATTGGATGAGAAGTGTGCGCCCACACTGAAGAGCCCGCAGTCAAAACGCGTGCGCGCGCCCGGCCTCTCTCTCTCTCTCTCTCTCTCCCTCTCTCTCTCTCTCTCTCTCTCCTGAGTCTATTCTTGTCACCCCCCTTTCATCTCAAATCCCATTTGCTATGTTACCTGCCCAATAGCAGAGACCGTTTCCACCTCAAACCTCTGGACATTTTCCTCTTTAATCTAATTGGATGAGAAGTGTGCGCCCACACTGAAGAGCCCGCAGTCAAAACGCGTGCGCGCGCCCGGCCTCTCTCTCTCTCTCTCTCTCTCCCTCTCTCTCTCTCTCTCTCTCTCCTGAGTCTATTCTTGTCACCCCCCTTTCATCTCAAATCCCATTTGCTATGTTACCTGCCCAATAGCAGAGACCGTTTTAACTCGGACTGCATTTTTGGCGATTCCATCATTTCACCCATTCATCCATCCGAAGCGCGCGCGTTTGGCGCAGTGAACCCTGCTCGCTCGCTCCAAGGGGAACGCTCCACGCCTCCACACCTCCCTCTCATGTGCCATTTTAACCCAGACTGCCGCTCCGAACAGGTGTTTCGCTACTTTATGACTTTTTTCATGGTCATCCGCGTTGGACAGTGAAGCGGCGATGGCAGACTCTGACGCGCAAGGGACGCTGCGCCAGCCCGCTAAGGACTCGCCCTTCTCCATAAAGAACCTGCTGAACATCGAGGACAAGCCGGCGAAGCAGAGGAGCCTCCTGGGCCCGGGCAGAGGCGTGTTCGACAGCAGCTTCTTCTCGCGCCTCGGCGACCTAACCCTGCCCCGGTTCGATCTGCCCGCGGCGCACAGGCTCGGGCTCTCGGGCCAGTATCTGGAGCGAGCGTCCACCTGGTGGTACCCGTACACGCTGGGAGCGCATCTGAGGACTGCAGGTAAAATATACACGATTACAGGTGCATCGTGAAAGATTTGGACGGTTTAGGTTGGAGATGGCATAAGAAATTATTATTATTGTTATTCGGATGTTTTGATGCTTAAAGGTCACTTGGATGTGTCACATGGATATTTTCATTTTGTTTTTGTTTTTTTTGTTTGTTTAGATTCTAAAACAACAAATGAACCCTTTGTATTAATGTTTACTTGAGGACTTGATCGTCTCCATGGAGACCACTATGTTTTTACAGTATAGTCCACAATGGACAAACTTAACTCCTCTGGGGTTTCAATGATAACTTCAGATGTCACTAAATCCTACACATTGTACCTTTGACATGAAAATAAGGCAGATTTCTGCTCAGAAAACGACATTTATTTTCAAAATAAAAGGCACAATTTTTGAATTTTTGAAGTTGGATGAATGATTCTTATGATGAATTAACAAGGAAACATCACCATGCATTTTTTGATTAATTTAATACTTTAAGAGGAACACCCCATAATAACATTCACTGAGACTTAGATGCATCATGTGTAAAAAAAGAAAAAAAAGAAAAAGTGAGATAATATTTGTATCCTGCAGGCTCTGACCAACAGAATTTATTTTAAAAATAAAAGGCCCACTTTTTGAATAATGACTTATTATGATAAATTAGACACATTTTTGGATTAATTTTCCACTCTAAGAGGAGCATCCCACAATAATGATCATACTAACAAATAGATGTATCGTGTTTTAAAAAGTGAGAAAAACATTTTTTTTTTTTCATCCATGCAGGCTGTGACAAAGCAGCCCTGCACAGAGGAGCCTCCCCGGCCCCGGACAGGCGCAGCCCGGACGCGCAGAGAGCGGAGCTGCGGGACGTCAAGGAGGAGAGCGCGGACGAGGAGGTGACGCTGGAGGACAGCGACGCGGAGGAGCCGAGGAAAGACCCGGAGCAGGGGGACGACTGGCGGCAGAAGCCGGTGGAGCTGGACGCGGCAGCCGCAGCCGCCGCCGCCGCCGCGACTGCAGCCGACGAGGACGACGATGACAACAACAACAACAACAACAACAAGAAGCAGTGCCGGAAGAAGAAGACGCGCACCGTGTTCTCCCGGAGCCAGGTGTTCCAGCTGGAGTCCACCTTCGACATCAAGCGCTACCTGAGCAGCTCGGAGCGCGCGGGCCTCGCCGCCTCGCTGCACCTGACCGAGACGCAGGTGAAGATCTGGTTCCAGAACCGCAGGAATAAGTGGAAGCGGCAGCTGGCGGCGGAGCTGGAGGCGGCCAACCTGAGCCACGCGGCCGCGCAGAGGATAGTGCGCGTGCCCATACTGTACCACGAGCACGGGGCCCCAGAGACGAGCGGAGGAGGGGGAGGAGGAGGAGGGGGAGGAGGAGGAGGAGGAGGGGGCCCGGTTGCAAACACACCGGGGGCCCAGTCCCTGTTGACGTTCCCCCATCACATGTACTATTCCCACCCGGTGCCACTGCTGAGGCCTGTTTAACACTGACTGACTGAGCTGCACGTGGGTTTTTACACGAGTGGGGGAAAATATTTTGTATATTTTGTAGATTCATTGAAAAAAAAATTAGTTCATTATTATTATTATTATTATTATTATTACAAATTACAGCCCTTATTCCAAAATTCATTTTTTCAAATTGTTGTCATTATTATAAGTGAAATTTAAAGTGGTTGCTGGTCCCTTTGGAGGAAAATAAATACTTGCTTAAAACAGGGTTATATGTATTTTTGCAGATATTTGTGTCAGTGTTCGTATAAAGCAATTCATGTGGAATTTTATTTTATTTTATTTTTTTGACATTTTCTGATGTTGTGCAATACTATTCTGGCTTCACGTTAGAATTCATTTTTTTTCTTTGCAGGAAACAAAATATTTCTTTTTGTTTTATGTCATAGTGAGGACAATCATGTGATCCTTAAGAAAACAATAACCAGATAAGCTGCAGGTGATAAAGTTGTTTATAAGGATGCAATGTTATGCCGGTGATTTTAAAGCCATGAAAGAGCCAAAATATCCTCTGTTATTTTTGTGTATTTTATTGTTTCTTTCTTTTAATATTGATATTGAATCTCTGTATATGATATGGTCTTACACAGTAAAGATTTTGTTCCAAAAGAGATAAGAATCTTTCATTTTGATATGTAGTGATGAAAGAGAGAATGAGAATAATGTTACTCTAAAAATACTTCTGTTTCAATTGTGCTGTGCTAGAAGACATGATGAGGTGTTACAAAGATGAAAATACACGATCAAACTGACGATAGTTTAACAGATCAATCATGATAACCTCAGTCAAATGTCATTTTTTTCATATCAAACTGCATTTGAGAATTAAGATCATTAATAGGGGTCAACCAGTATTAGTTTTCCAGGGCTAGTAATGATGAATTTATTGATGAGGCTGATAATCATTATAGTAAAAATGGGGAAAAGCCAATTTCAGAGACTCTAATATTCAATACCTTTACGTTGGTTTAAATATCTATCTTTTAATTCAGTCGGTGAGTGAAAACAAGGAGAAACACAGCTGCAGTTTTTCATCTTAATTAACCTTATTTTGATTGTTGGAATCAAACTACTGTATAGGCCAATGATCAATGGACCCCAATTTATTTGACCATATACAATTCTCATGACACAATTTTACAACCCGTGTTTATTGCTTTGTCAGATTAGTACAATTTCTTAAGGAAAAATACAGTTGTATTATCCACACATCATGTGGCTATGTTGAAATTATGAAATCATTTTCAACAGCATTAACTGAATTATCTTGGATCATGTGTGTAATTTTAGATTTATGATAGATTTATTTTTCCTTCTTTTTTCAACCAAGAAATATAGAAAATACAGTGAAGGGCTTAATAACTGCCTGATGTACACAGTGCTGTGCAAATAAATAACCATGTAAAAGAATTGTTATAATGATATGGCACCTCAAAAAGAATGTATTTACTCTTCATTAGGTTACCATGGATACACATATTATATGTTGATATTTATGTTGATTTATTTGGTTTAAATTAAAATTATGTGGATGCACAGCTGAGGGACAGAGACAGAGAGAAAGAGAAAGAGAAAGAGAGAGATAAAGAGAGAGAGAGAGAGAGAGCAGAGCAGTCCTTTGTCACGTGATCTAGGCTCATACCACGGAAGTAAACGTCGAAGGTCAACTACCAACCAATCACATCACAGGCGCCAATTCGAACATTCATTCCAACCAATCAGGGTCCTCGCCTGCGCTCAACGCCTGCTGTTGGGATAGGAGTTAGCTTAGCATAGCCACACTGTCTGTGCTAGTCGGCATCTCTCCACCCCGTTTGTTAGTTTTGAACATCCTAAACTGGAGAGGAATAACCGGACCCACCCCGAATCTGTGATAGTTCTCGTGAACGACACCGAACCGAAGCGGTAAGTGAAATCAAACGGCTAATATCCGAGCTATTAGCTCGCATAGTCGTTGCCTTTAGCGGACACTGGCTATCAACACACGAGGGCTCGGTGTAATACCTGGATGGCGCTGAACAGTTCGAGTTGTTTTGGTGAATTTAGAGCAAATTAGATGTATTAAGAATTAAACTTGCCTTTTCCGGTGCTGTGGGGTCAGCAAGCACCTTCTTGGGAGCTCAATGCGATGCGAGCTACACATTGTAGGTCTTGCTGGCTTAGCTTTACCCTCCTAGCCACTGTCAGTGAGCACGGCTAACAACAAGCAGGAAACCAGTTGGTCGCACTTCCAGTCATATTTATACAGTTTGAAGTAAATTGATAAAAATTCAGGCTAACATTTAAAAAAAACAAACACACTGATGTATAACTAACTACACAGCGGTAGTCTTTACTCATGCTTAACCATTTGAAATGTGATACACTTATAAGGAACTATGTTATTGAACAAATACACGATATAATCGTGGAAAGAAGTACTAAATCGTCAATCCTCAAACATCTACCCAATGGCCACTTATTAGATACGATGTTAGATGTCTATTTATTATGATTAGTAAAAGCACGAGATCATTCCGATGTTGATTCTACTAGCACTTTCTTGTTAGTTTACATCACCTCAATTATACATGTATATAAAGTTCTATAGAGAAAACAAGGAAAGAACAATTTTATTCAAAAACACTGGCTCTAACAATAATAACTACTTACTTTAACATGTAATTTACCCACTGTTTGTCCTTACGTTGGACTTTGTTTATCTGGCTCCTCTTGCAGATGACGGGCTCAAATGAGTACAAGCTGAACCAGGGTCCAGAGGACTCCATCTCTGCCGTCAAGTTCAGCCCCAGCACAGCTCAGTTCCTCCTGGTGTCATCGTGGGACTGCACCGTGCGTCTCTTCGATGTCACCGGCAACACCATGCGGATGAAGTACCAACACTCAGCCCCGGTTCTCGACTGTGCTTTTTATGTAGGTCACACATGTCTGTGCGTTTTTCTCCCTGTCCCTTCAAAGTCTACATACGTATGGTTTGTGTTCTTATAGTCCCACCTTTTTTCTTGTAGGACCCAACACATTCCTGGAGTGGAGGATTGGATTCACAATTAAAAACTCACGATTTGAACACAGATCAAGGTATGTCGTTCACGAGCAATAAGTGTTCGTATCACCCATCTCAATATTGCTGCGTTGGAAGTTTTTACTCTGTTGACGGCTGCCATATTCCCCGTAAACAGATACTATAGTTGGAGCACATGATGCCCCCATTCGTTGTGTGGAGTACTGCCCAGAGGTGAATGTCATGGTAACGGGAAGCTGGGACAGATCAGTTCGGCTGTGGGACCCAAGGACGCCCTGCAACGCTGGCACCTTCACTCAACCTGAAAAGGTAGAGTGGACGAGACATGCCAATATTTCACTGTTATGTTTATAGAGTTTATCAAATGTACGCTACAGTAAAACAGAAATAAATACAGAAACCTGGTGGTAAGAGGTGGTATTTCGCTGTGATTGGTTGTGCCTGTATTGCCTGCTTCAACTCCCTCTTATCTGATATATCTTAGGTGTACACGCTCTCTGTGGCGGGAGACAGACTAATCGTGGGGACAGCCGGGAGAAGAGTCCTGGTGTGGGATCTGAGGAACATGGGCTACGTCCAGCAAAGAAGAGAGTCCAGTCTCAAGTATCAGACTCGCTGCATCAGAGCTTTCCCCAACAAACAGGTAAAGTCATAATACAGTTTCACACAGTCCCAATGAAACATCCAGAACCTGATGGGTGATCGACCCCTCGCAGAGTATCCCGTTACAGGCGTAGATTCCTGTGATGATGTTGCACTGAAACATGGTATTTTGTGTTTCTGGCTGCAGGGGTACGTCTTGAGTTCAATCGAAGGACGTGTTGCGGTGGAGTACCTGGACCCGAGTCAGGAGGTGCAGAAGAAGAAGTATGCCTTCAAATGCCACCGGCTGAAGGAGGAGGGAATTGAGCATGTGTACCCCGTCAATGCCATCTCATTCCACAGTGTCCATAACACCTTTGCCACAGGTACGACTGCCTCTCAGGCAATGGCTTGCTTTGTTCATGTGACCTTCGGCATTAAGTAACAATCTGTTAGGATAGAGTCTTAGCCTAAATCTCTATTGACCTTGAGCCTTCCCTTCCGCCAGGCGGCTCGGACGGTTTCGTGAACATCTGGGACCCGTTCAACAAGAAGCGCCTGTGCCAGTTCCACCGCTACCCGACCAGCATCGCCTCGCTGGCCTTCAACAACGACGGCACCATGCTGGCCATCGCCTCCTCCTACATGCAAGAGAAGGGCGACATCAGCCACCCGGAGGACGCCATCTTCATCCGCCAGGTCACGGACGCCGAGACAAAGCCCAAGTGAGTCTCCTCCATTGCCGCTCGCTGAATCCATGAGCAGCTGCATTTTGAAGGGCGCACGTCCACCTGCGGCATATTCCGATCTCTATCTTCATCCGTTGCACTTTTCAATATCCGACAGTTGAGAGATGCACAGATGAGACGTTGAAAATCCTCCCCATGAGTCTGTGCAGTGATAACCCCCGACACGGAGAAACATGCTGCAGTATATTATAACACAATACATTACGATAGTCACATAGCTAATGCTCCATGTAAATCCCTGTGTACGTTATTTCAAGGCTTTTTAACACAATGGGTAAGAACGACAGCATTGAAAACTTGGAACCATCACAATTTGGCCTTATTGAAAAGGTTTGTGCAGGGTCACAATCAGATTTTTAGTCTCATAGATAAGTTGAAATGCGATGTGATGTTGAAATTCATATTTATACATTGTGATTATGTTAACGTTCATTGGAAAGCCGAGGGAAAGACCATAGATGTTTTCATTCTCTGCCTGTTAAAAGTCTGCAGAGACTCTGCTCCCACATCTCCATTAAAATATTGTATTAGCGTTGTATTTGCTACTACTGAGATAAACTTATTCGATGTCGTAATGATGTAAAACCCTCAGGCTACCGTATTGAATGAAATACAAACTCTGTGCCCAGTTATTGCTCGCAGGTTAATCGAATCTCTTTTCTTGTTTACAGGTCAACTTAAGTCCAACGTGGAATGATTCCTCCCCCGTCTCTATCAAATCTGGTTAATCTGCTGGTATCCAGTGTACCATTACCATATTATCTCCTGTCCGTCGTTTCTCTACACACACACAAAATGCATCTCTTCTTTGTTTTATGTCTCTTGTTAAATATTTCATTGTTTCTTGTGATGATGGCCAATAGTTTTGTACAACGTCTTTTGACTTCTGTTGCATGGACTAACATTTTAACATTAAAACCTTCTTTTAGACACTGATACACGCTTTGTTTGTATAATAAAACCTCGTTCAACAGGTCAGAATCTCTTTCATATTTACTACCCGCGAAAAGAAAACCCGAGAGCGATGCCAGGAATGTGTCGGAGCCGAGGAGCTCGTCTTTAAGACGTGTCGAGGGAAAGTGATGATCCACTCGTTTTGCCGTGGGCTCCACTTGCCCCCAGACAGTGACCTGTGCTGATAGACATCAGAGCTCTGCAGCCTAAACCAGATCCTTCTCCATCACTTGGAAGAAAGAAAAAAACTGGATGAACTGGCTGCCTCTGGCAAACTCATAAAAAAAATATAATCAGAGGCTGTTTTCTGGATTTTTCCAATTTTCTTAAATGGTGCATTATCAGCTGAGGTAATTCTGGTTTTACAAGGGTTAAAGCGAACTGCAAACCTGAGTGCTGGACATTTGACTCTAATCTGGGTTTGTCTTTAATTCAATCGAGATCTACGAGATATATTTTAGGCCAGTGGTTATAATTGTGTTTTGGGGTTTTCTCCGTCATGGTTGTTCATCCACCTCTGCCAGTGTACCGATAATATCTCAAGAAGGCCTCGATTCAAATATTAACTTGGGGTCAAGGGGGAACTCAAACGATTGGTTAAAGGTCAAAGGTCAATAAGAGCTTTTTAAAGCTCTAAACTACCTGAAGACAATTTTGTTAAACACATTTAAGTTAGGGATTTTGGACTTCAAAAGTCAAGGTCGTGGCGGTGACCTCTTCTCATCACCATGATGTATCAGGAGTATTATATCTTAAAGGTACCATGCAGGACTCAGTGTGGTGTATGAATGGACATGTTGGACACACACACACAGCAGTGGCCTGCAAAAATCTCAAGTGGCATCTTTTCCCCTCAGTTCAGATTTTTCAATTGCACCTAATGTCATTCCTGCGGTCCTTCAAGCCGACGCAGCAGAGAAGATATAGATGTCAATTATTCTGTTTCAGAGCTCCGATTGTTTTCCTAATGGCTCGACATATCTGCCTCTGTGGCATCCTGGTATCGATTAGTCGGGCTTTGGCTTAAATGATGTAACTAATTCCCATGATTGTCGATAACGAGCCCGGTCTTTGACGTTCGATCGCGGCTAAATATGAAATGGAGTTCGTTCCGGGGCGTAATTACAGCGAGTGAAACAGACGAAGGCTTGGATGGAGGAGGCGGGGGTTGTTGTTGTTGGAGCTACAGCAAATGACCTTGTTTCCTGTCATCTTTGGCTTCGGCTAAATTGGAAAATTGGGTTTTTGGAGTGTGCGATAAACCGCGCTAGAGAGGCTCGTATGGGAAAAGGTAATTTAGCTGCCAATTTGTCAGGTACAGGAAAGCGATTAGTATTTTTGGTCCAACAGAGACATTCAATACATCTGTTGCGTTATCCATCAGCATCATCCTCTGAGCCCGTCTCCATAGCGACCTCTTCTTCCTCCTCCTCTCCTGCAGGCAGCGAAGGCCCAGTTAACCACATCTCTGTGGTCCTGATGTGGCCGAGCTCTGGTTTCCCACCGCCGAGGTGTTGCAGACACTTTGGCTCTACATGAAACCGTTACACGACAATTAAAATGGCCGCCCGTGGCCCGACAGCGCTGTTAGGCGCATTTAACCCGACCGCAGGCGGCTCTAATGTTCAGTGGAGGGGGCGCCGAGCCCATGACCTTCACACCCTGACTGACACCTTATCTCCTAGGACCGGTTTCTGTCTAATATGATATCAGGCTGGTGATATGGTGGAAATCACATGATGATGATGATGATGATGATGCACGAGGGAAATATTGACACTTCTCGGGTTTTATCTTCTGTTTCATCACCACATCACAGACGAGAGGCGCCAAGCAAAAACACATGTTAATAATGGAGCAGCTTCTTTATTTCATAGCAAATCTGAACTTATTATTTACTATCATGCTGAGGCTTGTGATAGGATGCTGTTGAATAATGATGAATAAATAAGAAATAATATGGTTAAATTTGCTGTTTGATAAATTGCGACTAATATTGTCTTATTTAGAATGATTAAAATGCACTCCATGGGTCTGTAACAAGCCTTATTTCCTTCTGCTAAGTTCAACGTCAGCAGAGCAATGAAGAAACATTATTAATTCACCGAGATGGCGCCGCCCTAGTGGCAGCCTGTTCCAACAGCTCCAGATCACCTGAAGCCTATTTTCACTCAAATGACCTCCTTTCACTTCTTTACACTTTATGTAAAACTCATTTTTACACACCGGCATTGTTAAAAGTTATGAAGTAATGAGGAGTTAGAAGTATGAGCGCTTGTCATATATTATTATTATTATTATTATTATTATTGTTGTTTTACATTTTATGCCTAATTTTATGTCCTCTATCATATTGCTGTCTTTGCCATTAAAACCCCGCCCCTGTAGATCTACACTGCAGCCTGATATTAGTCCTGATGCTCCACAGCTCGGTAAATGATCCAGTGCAGAAATAAAAAATGAATGAAATAATTCAGCAGATGGACCATTTTACCTGATAACCCCCAAAAACTCCCGATATTAATATTCATCCCTGATCTATAAAACATTAAAAATGTCTCATTTTACATCAGAGTCATTAGTTAAACAAATGTCTCGGCCTGAATAGTAGATGTAGGAGGTTTTATAATTCACGCATATTCAATTGAGTCACTTGTTATTTAAATGTGCACCATGTTGTGAAATACTTGGACATGACCACCGACTAAATCCTTCAGTTTAGACCCGAACTTAAAAACCCTGATCCGTCTGAGCTGAAACCCGAGTCCTCCTCCTGGACGTGGTGCTGGTGGCGCTGGCCTGCCCCAGCACCCCGCTCCTCGCTGCCCCTGCTCCCTGCCCCCTGCCCCCAGGGGGGGCAGCAGGCTTTTAAAGAACTGTGGTGGGCAAAACAGCTTCTCTCCTTGAGAGCATTGTAGTTACATTACAGGCTAATTAGGCGCCAAAAGCTCAAGGCCATGTAAGCGACTGCTAGGTTTCGCGCTCGCAGTCCATCCATCTCTGTTATGGGGCCGAGCAGACAGGCGGACAGGCATGTGGAGAACCCCCCCCCCCCCCCCCCCCCCCCCCCCCCCCCCCCTCCCCCACCCACCACCACCACCACCACACACACACACACACACACACACCACCACCGACCACCACCAACACCACCCAGGACCCGGGACCCGGGACGTTGTAAATCAAAACTCTGTCAGAGACTCGAGGTCTTATTTTGGCTCTGAGGCTTTCGGATGCAGATTATTCATCCGGTAACGAAACGTGTGTCAGTGTTGCAAGGATCAGATGTGACAAAGTGTGAGAGCACGTTGAATTTGTTATCGTGACAAAAAGAGGATTTCAGTGACGTATGATTGGTTGACGGGATTTTGTTCTGACCACACAGAGTCCAGCCCTTTGATTTCAGCTGCTAATGGATGTATTTCCATTCATAGTTTTGTGTCTTTGGTGACGCAACGATTTTCCCATTTCACAGATTCGATCAAAACAACGTAAAGCGTAATAGACCGATAAATGGATTTCCATTCACTTCTGCACACACATTCATGCTCAGGAAAACTACATTTTGGCTTCCCGAACTTTTCCCCTTGTTCTCCCAAAAAATTGCCAGTCCCAGTTTGCAGTGAACTATATCGAAAGTTGATTTCTACGTCAATTTGTGTCCACAATCATTGTCCCAAGCGGATGAATCCTACTCATTTCATCCAGACTCAGCTTTCCCCGGTATCATTACCATGATGTTCCATTTTGGTTGAATTATTGCTCAAATGATGGAAACGATTTTCCATCGAAATTCATGGTCCCCAGAGGATGAACCATTGATTATCCCCAGTTTACCTCTTGTTCCACCGTGAGTTTCTCTGCGCAGTAAACTACTGGATATCATGCCATGCCATTTTGTACATATGTTCATGATCGCCAGAGGATGAACCCAACTCACTATGGAGGTCAATCAACTTTCCCTTTTGCTCAACTACAAAGTTCACTTCTGGGAATTCATGCTCCCCAGAGGATCCCTGGGTTCCTCCTTGTAGTTCCCCCATGAGGCGACTTCTCATGATGATGAAATGTCTCTCATATCTTATGAACCATGCATCTTAAAAAGGTATTAAACGTGTTTTGCGTGAAATGTGATGGACCTTCCTGCCCCCCTGAGGATGAACCATCACTTTGAGGAGCTATGAGAATCACCGTAGTATAAAAGCGTGTTGCCCGGGTGATTAAGATATCACACTAAACATTCTCCCGCACAGGTAAACTGAGGAAATTGGTGCTTTCAGAGAGGTGCAGCTTTCACGTCTCCTGTCAAACTGATGGATGTGGGGATGGTGTAAAGGAGACGGGGGCAGTCGGTGCACCTGGGGTTAGGTTTGAAAATATATGGCCAGAGGGGCCACAGGGGCCACGCGGAGCAAAGGTGAGGACATAGGAAAGTGAAGGCTCTTGTTTACCCACACAACAACACAGCTTGGAGGAACGTTTTTGAGATATGCCGATGTGTTAAGACGTTTCCAGATAATGAGGCCTGAAGGACACGGGCTCGCAGGTTGGGAAATGAACGAACACTGCAGATTGATGCCCAGTGGTTGTTTTGATAACGATAAACAAAAGGATGGAACCCAAAACGAAAATAAAGTTGTTGCAACAAATCGAACATCAAGAAGAATCCACATCTCACACAATCAACCCACATTTCCCCTTTTAGACAAACAACCCACACAAACACAACTGGAGGTGCTGACTCTCTGATTGCACTCGCTCAACTGAACCTAACCTCCCTTTGTACCCTTGGAGCCAGGCTGATTACCAGCAGCTGAGGGAGAAGCTCACAGGTGCACTCAATGACTCGTGATTGGAGGGTGAAACACCTGACTTCGACAGATAGACTGATAGATAGATAGATAGAAAGATAGATAAACAAATATATAGATAGATAGATAACAAATATATATATATATATATATATATATATATATAGAGAGAGAGAGAGAGAGATAGATAGATAGATAGATAGATGATACGATGTACAAAGTAATAATTAAAAAGACATATTTATGTCTCGTGGCTCAAAGGTTAGAGCCTCTGAATGCAAAGGTCGCTGGTTTGAATCCCACTTGGACCCTGCTGCAATGGCCCTGCTGTGTGCCCTGGTAGAAATTCCCCCGTGACCCAGAACACTGGATAGGCGGCTGAAGATGACATGACATATTTACATATGTACAAATGCGATCAATGTCTGCCCATATATGGACATGTTGCCATTTCACAGCTGATTCTCCTCCAGGGCTGAAATCACACGCACTTTAAACCCAACCGATCCAGGTCCCGCTGAGAGCCACCTGTCGGACCGTGTGAGAGCCGAGCCTCAGTCTCAGACCCGAGGATCAGGCAACTTATCCCACTTGAAAACACAGAACCTGTTGCATTGTGTGGCAGATCTGCGGTCAGCGCTGGAGTGACAGTTGCGCAGTCATAGAAGAAAAATACGACAAAGGTGTGTGTGTGTGTGTGTGTGTGTGTGTGTGTGTGTGAGGGAGGGGGGGGGGGGGGGCGGGGCCCCTGCCCCCCGGGGGGCTTTTGTAA
>JAFBJT010111647.1:70382-97546 GCA_016785325.1 Chascanopsetta lugubris
GGGGGGGGGGGGGGGGGGGGGGGGGGGGGGGGGGGGGGGGGGGGGGGGGGGGGGGGGGGGGGGGGGGGGGGGGGGGGGGGGGGGGGGGTCGCAGGTTCCAGGTCCCACGGGGGACTTTTGTAAAACAGCGACTTGTTATTCCCATTGAAAGTGAAATCAGATTGCAGCCTTTTCTCGCTGCAGCCTCTTTGTTGCCCTGCCTGCGTCTGTATGAAACCCTCTGTGCCGCGTAATGGGTTCATGGCCACGGGGCAAGGGTTACGGTTTGTCCTTCCTGCAATTAGCATTCACGGTTAGCTTAGCAGAACTAATGCACCACATCTTTGAGGCTCGGGTTCCCCGCGCGCCTCCCGAGTGACCGCGGGCGGAATTTAACCGACTCCTTGTATCCATTTCAACCTGCTTTATGAAACGTTATTGGTGAAATCCCCCCGAAGAATATGATTCCGAGCCTGCTATTTTCTGCCAATTAAGTGGTGGTGTTACACGGTGACTCTATGGGGACACGGAGGAGGTAAGGTGGGGGGGGGGGGGGGGGGGCCCTTCTGGGGGGGGGGGGGGGGGGGGGGGCACTTCTGCATTCCATTTGTGTTACATATTCACAACAGTATCAGGAAAAGTGGCTTAATTATCAGTTGCAGGTGATGTCACATCTCTAAACGCTTATTTTCTCATGTGAGATCAATACTTAATCATTTTTGTCCTGTGTTGTTATTGTTTGTTTTTCAGATTATCATCACGTTTATGCCTCATAAAAAAAATAACACTGTTATTTTAATAATTGAAATGGATTAGAAACTACAAATTACAAATTAAAAACAAAAAAGGAGAAAAAAATACAAATGTGATTAAAAAGAGATAGAATAAAATGAAAAAGGGAACAAAAACAATACAAAAGAGACATATGAATAAAAAAATAAAAGCATAGGATTCTGTTTTGTTGTGTTGTGGCCTGTGACATTTAGGTCAAGACACCGTGATCTCCCTGCAGGAACATTTACACCACAGCTATTGTGGTAACCGTGGCGATCTCATGGGTCTTAAGTGACACCTTCTCCAAAAATAAAACAAAGCCACACAGCTCGGAGCCGTTTCCTACCATGATATTCCTCTGAGTTGTGTAACATTACATAGTTTATGTATGAATCAGAGGACGTTTATGTAGGTTGGCTTCAGCTTTGTTTGAGAACAATCGCAAAAAACAACAACAAGTCGCTCCGTGGGAGGGAGGGCCTACCTGTTAGACTGAGCAAGTGAAACGACAATATGTAGTATACTGTACACAGAACATAGTAAACGATAAGATATCATAGCACAACATGACAAAACATAACTGCTCAATAGCTCAGAGCAGCATCACCGCGCATATTAAAGCGCAGAGTAGGATAACATAACATACGTAGCATAGCTTTGGTATGACATTGTCGCATAGCACAGGATGACATAACACAACACAGCCCCTAATGGCTAATAGTATGCATGCTAGCCCATAGGATAACACAACCAGCTGTGCATAATGGCAATACATTACATATAATAGCATGTATATAGACAAAATGTAACGTGTGTGTGTGTGTGTCAGTGAATACAAATATTCACAAATAGTGGCATTTCTAAAACTCAAGCACCGAAGCCAAATGCATATTGAGTCAACAATAACCGACGTTACATAAATAAAAGAAATCGTCGGATCACCGACCGTCACAGATCTGGGAAAAATAAAACATTACTCGGTAATTCAAAGCAAACGCGCAGGGAACGATCAATGTTATTGAGTATAAAACACAGTGGTTGGTTGCTAAGTGCATCCTGTCTGAGTGATCAGTGCATTATGGCGTCCAATCAATGTGACAAAAGGGAGGTGCTTTCATAAACACTTTTTGATTATTGGACATGATTAACTTTTCTGAATCCACCGACGTGAACAGTGCTCCGGTCCGGATCGACTCAAATGCAGATTAAGCAAACTAATGTGAGCGCGGGGGATCGATGCGTCGGTCCGGTGATGTCTCTGGCGCGTGCGCTGAGAAGTCTGGCCCTAATTCATCACCGTCCACACATTATATTATTACTGATGGCTCTTGCCTCCGGCTAGTCCATTTGTTTTTGTCCGGAGTTGTGACAGGCAGCGAGCAGAGCGCCGGGGCCGAGGTTTATGCCGCAGCCGCGCCGGCAGCCCTCTATTATTTATCTATTGATCATCATACCTCCTGATAATCTGCCGCCTGACACGTTTGACAACATTATGTGGAGCGGGTCAAAGGAGAGCGCTAATGAAAGGGAGTGATGGATGGGAGTATCCGCAGCATTGACCTCGCTGCAGCACGCGGCGGTGGCAGCCCCCGCTGAGCCTGCTGGGATTTCCACAGAAACACGGAGGATTCAGTGAGGTGGTCCGGAGGCATGTGCATAATAATGATAATATAACAAATAATCACACTGTGTCATGGCTCAGTGAGAACTATTTTGACAGATGTCATTTTTTATTTATAAAAATAGAATAAAATAAAATAAAATGAGATCAAACAAAATGAAATAAAATGCAATGAAATAAGATACAATAAAATAAAATAAAATTAATTAATTAATTTTTTGATTAATATAAATGGGAAGTTGAAATGTAGTAATGAGATGCAATTTTAATTGTTATAAAAAGCAGTTAAAAACAGCTCTAACAAGGCAGTTTTATGCATTTTAAAGAGAACGGTGTGTTGGATTGAGGGACATCTAGTGGTGAGGTTGCATGCTGCAGCTGAATATCCCTCACTGTTTGTCATTCAAACTCAAAAGGTGTTTAGTTTGTCCATTGTGGGCGACTATAAAAACATGGTGGTGCAACATGGCCGCTCCCATAGAGGATTCAAATCTCAAGGGCTCATTCTAGGACAATGAAATCAAAATATCCATAATCCAGCTTTTGCCCATTGATCAATTCTATATAAATATTGCACAAACTGGACCTTTAAAGGTTAAACACAGCCCATTCACAATCAATGTCATGACCCTTTTTAAAGTGTGTTTCAGTTGTTGGGAAGAACCGATCGATTTAAAGCCAACATTGAACTAAAAAAGCGATGCTCGGTGCTGAATATCAGTATTCCCCCTCTCACGGTAAACACAGTCTCCTCTGAAGGGCCCTTCACAGACAAAACAAGGCAGCATCTCTGCAAACATCACAGAGCGTTGACCCCGGCCCGATCGCGACCCCCGGAGCTCGTCGAGCGAAAGCAGCAAAACCTCTCGAGGACTTTCTGTGTTTGTTCTTCTGCGTTCCAAAAACCCTCTCTGCCGTCAAGTAGGCGAGAGGATGAGTCGCCAACGACTCGCAGAGAGGTAAACAAGCCGATATCCTCGGGGTAGTGACCCGCACGGTGCAGGATTTCCATCTGAATGGCCGAGGCTGCGGCTGCGGCTGCGGCTGGTCCGTGTCATTTGAGCGCGGCCGGTCCCTGGTGTCCAGGCAGCTCTTGCGCTTCCATGTCGTTTTACAAAGGAAAGGCGGCTGCGGCTGCGGCTGCGGCTGGTCCGTGTCATTTGAGCGCGGCCGGTCCCTGGTGTCCAGGCAGCTCTTGCGCTTCCATGTCGTTTTACAAAGGAAAGGTCACGCAGGTCACCGTGCCCACAGCCAGGGGTCAGAGTTGGACACCTGGCTCGAGCGCAGGGTCACGGCTCGTCGTTCTTGTGTGTCAAAACATGCAGTTTGCAGACGACGGGGGCAAATATCTGTGCGTTAGATGACGTGTTGACGCCATAAAGAACCTCACGGCTGATTGTGTTTTGCCATAGATTCATTTGAAACTCCATTTCCGGGAGGATTCGAACAGAACCCTCATTGATTCAGAGGAATTGCAGCGCGGATCGGTTTACCTTGTTACCTTGTCGCGCTGCGTTCTGGTCTGATCTCCATGTCCATTTCCGCTCGGCACCCCCCCCCCCCCCCCCCCCCCCCCCCCCCCCCCCCCCCCCCCCCCCCCCCCCCCCCCCCCCCTGTTTACATCGGCTTTGCCCCCCCCCCCCCCACCCACCCACCCCTTGGCCAGTCATCCATTCCTAATCTGCAGTCTTTTTACCACGCTGGAGTCGCAGCGCATGCTTTCAAAGAGACGAGTGAACTGTTCATGTGTGCCCCTCCGTCCCCTCGGTGAGGCTCGGAGGAAACCTTGTGACCCCGCTGGTGAGAAATGACTCAACACTACGGATTGTTTGCATCGATGTGGACATGGAGCTCGAGAGAACCAGTGGACGCCAACACCACCGAGGCACCAACACTCTTCTTGAGGCTCCTTAACACGCCCACATCATTATTGTTATTATTATTATTATTATTCCCCGGAAAATCATTTGAATTTGTCCAAGATGATTTTATTTTTTTCTGTTTTACTGATGTTAGTTGAGACAGGGTGAAAAAAAGCACTCTGATGGATGTTCTGTGCTCATGAGTAGAGGCAGTGACTCATTCAATATGTTTATTAGTCACCAGATCGTCCAAACACACGTTGACACAAAGACCCATTGACTACAAAACTACACATCAATAAAAAAAAAACCTGCCATGCATAAAATCAATCAACTGAAGAGTGAGTTCAAAGTCGTGCTTCTTGAGTTGACTTGATAGTGAAAGTGCTTTAAGTGTTTTAATTTGATGTAGAACGACACTAAAGTAATAAGAATATCATGCATGAATAGAACCACATACAACCTCTTCCTCAACCCTGATCACAAAGATCTGTGGTAAAAGCTGTCACTGACCAGAGGGTTGTTGGTTTGATGCCCCATCCTCATACCAGACTATATAAATAGCTGTATTCTGAACGGGTGAATGGCTCAAATATGTTGTGAAGAACGTTGAGTGATAAGCAACACTAGAAAAAGCCCTGTATTCATACAGATTTCTCTGTATTACCCATTACACATTTCTTTAGTATCTAAGTTTAAAGGTACAGTGTGTGGGATATAGTGACACTTAGTGACACAAACTCAAAAGGTGTTTAGCTTGTACATTATAGGCTTTTGTAAAACACATCATGGATTCAGCCACATCATGGCTGCCTCTGTGGAAAGGAGGCTTTAAAAACAGGCGCTGGAAATTCAACATTTAGAAAATCATTTCAAACTCTGTTTCTGCCGATGAATCCATCTCGATGCTCACTGAAATCGTACGCACTGCACCTTTAAATACACTAACAACATGAGCTCACAAAAACACGCCTTTAAAAACTCGAGCCCCCGTCGCCCGGCGCACAAAACCCCCGGAGTCTGTCAAACAGAGCGCCTGTGCAACAGCACAACCCCAAAACAGAGCTGTTTGGAGAAACGACTCGCGCTGATGTGTCCCTCAGGTGCAACAGTAAACAGACGTTTGTGAACGTGAGGAGTTTGAGTACAGTGTAATGATGTTTCAGGTAGAGAGATGCCATGCGGGGGGGAGATAGCATCCACGCAGAAAGCTCCCTCTATTGCATTAGCGCGGGGCTCTGATATCTTGATGGAAATAACTTCATTTCAGCCGCTGCCAGGCACAGTAAATACGATTGCTAGCTGTTAGCGCAGCGGTGGAAGCCCCGCTTAACTGATGGAGAGTGACTCAGACGCAGTTATGAATGGCGCTGGTGGCTGCGCCCTGCGCGCTCTCAGCTCCGACGCGCTATCGTCCGCTCCGCGCCGCCGAGCATATTAATAAAGCACCTTGCAGTTACACCGAGGAAAGCGCGCCGTAAATCACTTGCCCCATTACAACCCGGAGAGGCACACTCACATGCCCCGCCCCGCCCCGCCCCACCCCGCCCCGCGTTTCCCTCTTCTTTTTTTTTCAAACCGCTACAATTAACACATTAAACACTTCAGTCCTGAACTGATGTGACACAATGGGCTGAAATAACGATGAATTAATGGGCCTGTGTAAAGTGTGGGCTCACCCCGTGGATTTCAACAACAAGAGAAAGTTAATCAGCATAATTGTCCGACACCGTCTTCATTAACATAACGACGCCGGCGATGATCGAGGGATAATCTGGGAAATTGGCAAATGGGGCTGTTTCTGTTTTGCTTTTATCTCCATTTCCTGTCATTCGTAATTCATTTTTATTTAGACAGGGACGATGCACTATGAAAAAAAAAAAAAAATCAATACGAGAGAGGAAGGGGATGCTACGAATCCACCTGTTGTCCCCGGGCAAGTGGGAGTAACGATAAAAAAAGACAGAGTCTTGTGCAAAATTACAAAATACACACACTCCACCACAAAAGGCACTCAGTAAAAATGTGATTAGCTCAATAAAGATGTCTGGTATCTTTGCATCAGAGTAAATGTTCAAATGATCATTTTTATTACCTGCACTCATGCAAGGGGAGTTATATGCTGAGGTCGATGCTGTGAATGGTGCTCGCTGGGATTTTGGCGTCTGCCTCCTCGCCGCTGATCCTGAAGAGCACGAAGGTGCTGGTGGGGATGGTGGTGGTGGCGCTCAGGGATTGACCCAGCCAGCCGCGAGAGCCTCGCTTATACATCTTGACCGTCACCTGCAGGGACAGGGACAGGGAAATGTCACTATATGCATTTGTTTCAGGGCTTCTCCCGAGGTCATGAGTTTGACTCGCGACCTCTTGACCTTTGACTGAAGCCAAAGCCTGTGAGCCATGACTTTGTCCTTTGACTGTGAGTTCTTCCAAACTGCTGGAAGAACTACCATTGACCTTCAGATTCAAATGACAAATAACAGTTTCATCCATGGCAGAGTGGTTTTGATTTCAGTTTTAAGGTGCAGTGTGTAAGATTTGGTGACATCTGGAGGTGAGGTTGTTATCCATCACCTCACCCACACCCTTCTGAGCATGTAGGGGAACCGATGGTGGACTTCAGTTGTCATTCAAACTCAAAAGATGTTTACTACCGTAAAAACATGGTGGTAAATATGCATTAACGGGATAATTTTAGGGTTATTGAGAAAGATTTAATATTTAGTTGATTGTAAATGTATGAAAATGTCAGTATGTGTAACTGTTTTAGGAGTGATATCTTACACACTGCACCTTTAACCCTCACATCCGAATGACAAAAAACAGTTGTATCAATAGTAAAGTGGTTTGACATCAGTGTAAGTCGAAAACGTGGTTGTAGAAATTAAGTAGAACTCTTGTATGAAAAACGGTGATCTTGTTTTACCTCACATCCAGTGCAGTTAATTTGCTTTAAAAAAAAAAACAAACAAAAAAGAAAATTTAACTTTCAAACGTCCCTTCTAGCGGCAGAGATGTTGCGCGACCGTGTCGGAGAGTCGACGGGCAGAACAGCCGCCTGAAACCGGATAAATATTAAATTAACCTCGTTCTGGCCGCCAGCTTTTTTTAATTCCCCGCCGCACACTGAATGGAGTCATAGCTCTCTCCATTCTATGTAGGTTGTAGGGCATCATACGCTTTAACACTGCATCGAAAACCGCCTGTTATGTTTGAGGTGCACAATGGAAGCCTTAACTAGATTTAGACATGCAGGTAACTGAACCACATCCATTTCAAACAAAATGCCTGGCCTCATCTCTTGTTTGGCTGCATTTACAGGGGATAACAGAATATTACAGTGCCTTTTCACAGCTCCATTTTCTTTCACTTAAGCATTAGGCAATTTTTCAATTATGAGTTTTTTTTCTCCCCCCCCACCCCCACACCAAACCCCCCACCCCTGAGTTCTTTCATCCCCGGCTCTCCATAATGTCTGGGCCTTTTAGTTAATGGTAGTGACAGTCAGAGCCCGCTATATCGGCCCTTGTCCATTTTGCAGGTCATTGTGGGAGCCCAATAGGCCTTTTATTACGCCGACATCAAAAGGCAGATAAGCATTAGAGGTGGGGGAAAATACCCTGCACTAGATATGTTCCCTCTTTCCTTTGTCCGCTATTGAAAGTGATCATTTTAATAGTGAAGAGGTTGCCGAGCTTTGGGGGCTGATGGGAAGTGCGACACCCCCGACGGCCCACGGAGACGAGCCGGTCGGCAACACAACGGCGGCGCGCGGCGCAGCCCTCGACACCTGCATGCTCTCGCTGCTCACCTAATTATCTGCAACAAAGGCCAGCGCTATTTCAGACACACATCTTTCCACCATTTACTTACTTATTAGTGTGCATTAAAACAGGGAGGGAGAGCGCGAGGGGGAGGGAGGGAGGGAGGGAGGGAGGGAAAAAACCAAACAATTGTGTCTTATAATGAAGCCGCGGCCGCGCGCCACATGGCTTTTCTTCCACAATAGACACTTCAGAGTGAGTGTCTATTAATTTGGGATGCATGAAAAAAAATAGCTTTGCGACAGCTGGTGGCAAAGAGGAGCATCTACCAACACGCAAACAATGCGAGAGGAATTATTCTAACGGTTGCTTATCAGTAATTAAATCATTTGATGAGAGCGAAGTTAAGGGTTTTCCCATCTTTGTGGCACAGACACAAAGCGGCAGATTCAAGCCTGCACCGAAGAAGAAACATTCAGCTTGGGAGAGAGGCTACGTAATAGAGCCGATATTGAGAGTGTTTACCTCCATCAAGGCGGCATGATCATCTCATTGTTCCTTTAATAACAGAAAATGTCTGTCGAGCTCCTGATCCTCAAAATGAGTGCAATCATTACCTTTAGCAATTTTTTCTACAGCAGTCACTGTCTCCACCGTGGCAGCAGTTTGTTATTTAGCAGCTTTACTCAAACCTAAACCAAGGATTAGCAGGAAACTAGGTGGGAAGATACAGTACATTCATCCGGGAAGGAAGAGCCCATTTGATTTTGGAGAGGAGATGAACGCGGAGTTATGGCCCCCCAGTAATGGAACATCCCTCCCTCTGGATCTTCGCACAGCAGCTCCTTATCTACTGCCCCGTCACTTAATGTGGCTTTTCATTTGGGCTGATCAACCAGGTACTTTTGTTAATGTCCTGTTATGCCGTCATGTCACTCTAATGAAGTGAGTCAGTGTAATGAGGCTGCTTGTCGTTCATTAAATACTTTGACCATAAAACGTGAAATGCAATTTAGAAAACATAACCAATGCATGTATCACATGACTCATAAACCATGGACACATTAATCATGTGTGACTGACGGGTATCAATTCTTTGTGGAGTAATACTTGTTACCACATGTTAATCATCTTACTATATATAAAACAATACTACACACACATCTATATAGTTGGGAGATTGTCAAATATCTGCTAATGTGAAACAATTTAAAAAATGACCTGTACCAAATGCTTTGTCTTAGACCACGCTACTCGTATCACATCCCTCCATCCAGTTTCATGATAAAAAGCAGTATTTGCATAATCCTGCTAAATAACAAACAGATAAAAACATGACGCCCTGAATGTAGGTCGTAAAACAAATGGATGTTAAGTCTGAAATACGCAGCAGACTCTTAAAGAAGAACGCACAAAAGAAATACCGCATGGTTTTCCTTCGGTGTGATTTAAGTCGACCCTTTATTCATAAAGGACACGGAGGACGCTGCCGTTTCTGGCATGAAAATCAAAGAGGGGATGTTACGTTGGGTCTAGACGAGCTGCCTGCCAGCTGTTGTTACACACAGATGATGTGTCAGGGACAGGAACTGTTACCACATGTTGCCCTTTCAGCCACTTGAGGCAAGTGTCTGAGGGTGAAGACGATACGGAGTTCGTACCTGCAGCAGAGCAGAGCGGGGAACGGCTGACGCGGAAATCAGACTCAAAGTGGAATCTGCACTTAACGTTTAAGATGAGAAGTTTGGTGTCACGGCCAGTGTCTGACTTTTGAGGGTAAATTATCCATAAGGGGAGAGACAGGCCTGTGTGTGAGTGTGTGTGTGTGTGCACAAGTGTGTTTATAAGACTTCACGGACCCTTGGGGCTAAGGTTGGGTGTCACACAAAGGGCTGAGAGCTCACCTAACCGGGTCTACCCCCGATCCGGCTCTCACTTTCACTGTTGGATGGGAACTTGTGTGGATGACATCATTCCTCACATTTCAACACTGACTCCAACTCTTATTTACCTCCTTGTAAAAATCACAATCTTTAGCCTCGTCGGCACAAGACCACACATCGTTCTCCGTCTAAATAAATAAACAAACCAGTCATGTTTTTGACAATAGCCCAGAGTGGACGTACTAAACATATTTGAGCTTTGCTGACGACTGAGGGCTGCCATAGGTTCTCCTGCACAGAACGCCCAACTTCACCACTAGATGTCACCTAGTCTCACAGACTGCACCTTTAATTCAACATAAACGTGTGATCGGATCTAATCGTTTCTTTATAAATAGGATTGAATGCCCCCGACAGATCTGACGAATGAGCATAATGCCAGTAGCTGTGTAACCGGGTAGGGACGTGTCACCACCTGTATGTATTGCCATTCACTAAGTTCAGATCCTTCCCCCGATAACGTCAAAGAATCCCGGCAGGGAATCAGTCAGCGAGGGGCAATGTTACCTGGAGCCATGGGTGCAGGGTTTCAGGTGAACTCTGAGTGAGCGTAACGCCACACCGGCTTCAGACGACGGGCTCTTTGTTCCTCGCCGTGTCTCACCAGACGCACACACGGGGAGGAACAGTGAGCAACACACCTCCGGCGCACCCAGCGTCTTTATGGCCGGGGCCAAGCGCGATGGCCCCGGACCAAAAACGCGTTCCGCCGCCATTTCCAGGCGGATGCGACGAAGGCAATTAGATGAGCAACGTGCGGTTTGGCTCACGAGGGGAATGTATCGACGGCCCGCCGGGCCACACGTGATTTCATTCGAGAGAGATTTTTGTTTTGATCAAATTATTTTTTGTGTGTGTGGATCTATTGGTAAATATAACACTGAGTGATATAGACAAGAATGACATAAAGCTCCAGTGGGTATGATTAAGATTAGGCAAAAATGAAATCATAATACTGATGATGTGTTTTTTATGATGGTAGAATCACCTGAATATGCTAATTGTTGTTATCATAAGAGAATAAGTCTCTATATTTATACACAAGGAGTGGTTCCTCACTATGGAGGCTGCCATGTTGGACCGCCATGTTTTTACAGTTGCCATTAATGGACAAACATTTGAGTACAAATGATCATCAAATGCTAATGCAAGTTCTACAACATGCTTAAAGGGAGGGTCAGGATGATTCCGCTGCACGATGCAACTTCACCACTAGATGTCACTAAATCCCAAACACTGTTCCATCCATGTCCTTTCAATATGATACAAAACCACACATAGTGAAAGCTATGATACAATGCCAGAGACTGAAAACCTCCTCTGTTAAACAGAGGATTCGATATCTGATCTGATGATTCGACGTCTTCATTGAAAATTATAAAAATCAAATTATCTTTTCATTCAGATTCGGTGCAACTCGAGAGCAAAACAGACTCAAGACAGAACGTCCACTGACCACTGATACCAGTAAATACAATTAAAGGGGACAAGACAATTGCACATGAGCTTTCACTGATATGATGATAAGACTTTCATCTTTAAAGCCTTCGTGGTAATGCTACAGATAGAGCTGGTAATGTTCAACTCATGGTACGTAAAGTGTCTGAAGTGTAAATGCTCAAAAATGTGATGTTGAAAATAATAAAACAGAAAGCGCGTCTGCTGTAAGTTGGACGACCCGCTCTCGGAGAGTTCAACAAGTTTAACAATTTCTACCCATTTTGGAATATTTGCTCCCTGCTGTCTGTGCACATTTCACTCTCCACAGCATCACAGCAGCTAATGTAATATTAATGTTTTCACTGCTAGTGGAAGTAAACATGGCAGGGGAGGGTGCAGTGTTGATTGAGGGGAGTCATGCACTTCTTTGGCTTTAGACAGCTTTTCTGCTTGAGATTATGCCAATGGGTTCGAACTGCAAAGCTAAATGGCATGATTTTTAGAAAATGTAAAAAAAACAGTGTGCAATGACACATATTAAAAAGTAAATGTCACATTTTTAGAGTGCTTGATTTCACATTTACAATCACAAAATTAGGGATTCCACACATTGGAGCGGCTGGAACTTTTATTTTCTTAACTTTACCTTTAGAATCCACGAAATGTCAGCCAGACTGCTTATCCATGCGAGATGGTGCCGACTCACACCGAATACAAATACCTTGAGTAAGTAAGTGACTAGTGCCTCGTAGAGCTGGTATACAGCCAGCATCAAGAAGCCTGGAGAGGACCAACATAGACATGAGGCCACATGAGGGATGTTGACTTATTGGTTTTATCATCCAAGTGTTTGAGGAATCGGTCAACTCACTGGTCTTCGCGGCATCGCTTGCGAAACCAAACCTCCTGAATGAAATACTCAAACATCGCCACTGTTCTGCCGAGCCTCCATTAAGATGCCTAAACTTTGCTTTAACGTCCCGGCCGTCCATATCCATAACTGCATCTGTCTGTCTCTTTAGCCATGAATGCAAAGCATGACTGCTTCAGCGGCCGATTGGCCGCATCTCTGCCTCCGACCCTGCCCGGCAAACAGGAAGCCATTAGACCTCTCGGCAATAGCCATTTACATCCATTCACCCGGCTCTGACTTTATTTTCATCCGCATAAGTGCATTTTCTGCGAGAGGTTAAAATATGACCCGCCCCCACCCCCACCCCCCACCTCCTCCTCTTTTTTTCCCCTCCTCAATGGGTCTGGTCGTCTGGCCGACTTGAGAGGGCACAATCTATGACTGATTTAATTTGCCCTTTACGAACATCTCTAACAGCATTACCCCCAGAGCACACACTGACTGTCCCCATCTGACTCCATTAACTCCCAAATCAGGTTTAAAGACCATATTGATGCCGTCCGTTATTAAGGGTGATTATCAAAACAACAGACAATGGGCCAAAGTGTCTGTTAAATAGTTTATCCCTAATTTCGCCTAACTGTAACAGATGGCCGGGGCTGTCAATTACACGCTGTATCTGCGGCACACAGCAGCCACCCACTGTCTGGATACGCAAGCGTATTAGCGTTTACATTAAAAGAACGATAGCCGGCTCACAGGTGGTCGCAGGAAATGGACAAAATCATCTACAATATTAAAAGTCAATTAGGCCAACCGAGAAAAGGGAAATCCGAAAAATGATCAGCTGCTGTTTTCTCAAGATTTTGCCGAGTGAAAATAAACACAAATAAATAAACTTGCATATAAAGGATCCTACGTTTTGTCGTCCTACCCACTTCAGCGCCTTTATTCTCCTCAATTAACGAGAATGGCTCGTGAAACTGTAATTAAGTGTCTCGGCTCCAATCGTCCTCTTCATTATTCATGAAGCTCTATTGATCATATCGCGCATGCTACTCTGCCACAGGGATCACAGTAATATCCTGCACCCTCAAAACAAATAGCAGAGCTCACCCAGATTCAAATTAACATCTTGGCCCGACTCCAAAGAGGAAAATGAGAAAATGTTCCTTTAAATCCAGCATCGAGAATCCTTTATGAGGCCAGTGTTTTCAGGTTAGATGTGAAAATTTCATCAAGCTGGAAATATTTCAGCATTATTACTCATCACTGTTGAATGTGTTCGAATCATTAGGGAAGATTATTCTCATAAATCCGTATCATTTCGATTCATCATCCCAGAGTCAGTGGTGACGTTGGCAAACAGCTTCTTTGATCCACGTGGAAGATCCAAACTCATATTCTAATAAAGCATCTGTGTGGAGAACGCATTGGGAGCTCCAAAACTGCCGACATGACAAATAAATCAATATATCCACATAAATGACACTCAATAATAACGTTGACTATCATGTAAAATGAATTCATCTACACAAAAACAATAAAACCAAACAATAAACCATGACAAATCAAATCTGCTGGCGATTGACCTCCCAGGTGAATGCTTTTAAAAGATGTTTCAACTAAAGAGCCATTTATCAGATCGGTCCGTTCTGCAGAGTTCAACATTCATCGGGCTTCAAACGCCATGTGAGGACGACATTGGTGCTACGGAAAAGTTTCAAAGTAAAAGTCATTTGAAGAATTCCACCAAAGAAAAAAAGATCTCTCCGCGTTCGCAGAGGAGACATGAAAACTGTCGGGGAAATTACCGGCATGCTCAGCTTGCTGTAATTGCAGCGTTGCTCTCGAAAAAGGAAACTGGAATTGGAAATCATTTTCGGTGTGTGGAGTGTGTGTAGGAAGCTGCAGAGGGGAAAAAAACAAAAAAACGGCTGTTCAATTACGCATGAGAAGAAGAAGAGTGCTGCGGAATCACAAGTGTCGGTAATGAACTAGTGAAGACGCCAGCTCGCACACAGTGGAAGATAAAAGCTGCCTTGTAATAGCCTGTGATTAAACTTGGTAAAAAATAAATCTTTTTTTTTTCTCACTCGAGCACTAAGCCGCGCTGAAGAGTCCCGACGAGAGACTCTGTGTCCGTCAGCCTGAAGATGACTCGATGTTCTTCCTCCCGATGCATCACCCAGCATGCAACAGCAGTCACGGTGGAGGGCCCTCCACCCGCTCTTTTGTTAATTTAGTTAAACATCGACCGGCAGAGTTCATGTTTTACACATTCCTACTTAACACAGGTGCAGATTGAGTTTGAGTAAATTTGAATACATGTTTAAAATAAAGCTCCAATCCATTAATATTCATTAGAAAATAATTTGCCCGAATGTGGAATGAGCTGTGGCCGTCGATAATGTCGGTGATACTCATAAATGATGTATGCGTGTACCGTGTTGTGTACTGGATGTTCTCACAATCACAGAGGGGTAACATTTCCGATAACTGGCATTGAAAAGGTGCAGTGTGTACGATTTCGCTTATTTTTCAAAAAAAATATTATAAAACAATTATTATTCATGAATCTATAATCACCAGAATGCTTTATTATTCCCCTTAAATGAGCCCATGAATGTATATTTACATGAGGAGCGGGTCCTCTCTACGGGGGCCGCCATGTTTACGGTAGCCCAGAGTGGACGTACTAAACATCTTTTGAGTTTTAATGACAACTGAAGTCGAACATAGGTTCTCCTGCAATGCTCAGAAGGGTGAGGGTGAGGAGGTGGATACAACATGCAACTACCTCTAGATGTCACCAAATCTTACACACTGCACCTTTAAATCTATATATTGGGACCAGTACATTAGCAGTAGTTGTATTAGAATTGGATGAAAAATAAGGGATGATTTCCACATTTGCAGTGACATGAATTATGGTTTTTCACATAAAAGTTTTTCTTTATTTTTATTGGTTTTATCGTTACTTTTTTTGCACCAAATAATCTATATTTTCACAACATAATTACTAGAACTGTATGTAGAGGAAAACTTTGATATTGATAATTGATCAGTCATATCAGGGCAAACCTATGGCGCATTTTAAGGTTTATAAAAGTGCTTTATGTAAGACAGACAAAACAAACAAACATCCTGCTTCATAGCTGCTCTATGAATGTATCTATATACTCTCTTTTCTTTCTCTCTACATAAAGAGAGCAGAAAGCCACAGTGGCTGCCAATATTATCTATTTAGGCAGCAGAATTTGCAGGCTTTGTAAATGGCCGGCTCCGGGCCTTTTGTGTGCCTCCATTCATTATCACCACAAAGCGGTTGATGTCTCCCCTCTCTGCCTTTTCAGTGCTAAGCGCAGGGCGCGCGCCCAGCCGCCCGCCCGTCCGTCCGCCCGCCCGCCCGCCCGCCTCAACCATTACGGTCCTGTGACGCGTGCAGCCGGGGAGACGGTCAAACGGAGAGGAATGCTGCCACTTCAATTAGCAAGCTGCATCTGAGAGGTGAGATCCGCGCGGCAGCCAAACGAGGTCCTGATCATTTGTTATGAGCCAAGATCTTGTTTTGGCTGAAGACGGCGGCTTTTCGGCCGGGTGGCGGCTTCACCTCTGTTAATCAGCTAATAGGGCGGTGTCGTCAAGTAACGGCTGAAGGAACTCGATTGTTGTTTCTCCAGCTATGCAATTAGCCCACACTCTATATGCCGAGACTTCCAGGATTGTGAATCTGCTGCTCCTTAATAATCCGGATTACGTAAATTGACGCTTCGAGAATGAGGGGGATTAGGGAAACGGACACGAGAGGAAGACGGACAACATAAGTAACCTGCACTTTAAACGACGACATGAATAGATCTTGAGCTCTCTCTCTCCCCCCTCTCTCTCTCTCTCTCTCTCACACACACACACACACACACACACACACACACACACACACAGTAATTACCCCTCAATCCATACAAATTGAATGAAGCCAGAACCGTGGTCTAAGAATATAGACCATAATTAATAAATTACAGCCATTCTACTCTATCATTCTCTACTTAGGGGACATGTAGACATCCCATTCTCTGCAGAGTAATCGACCGAGTCCACAGAAAACACACCTCACGCACCCCCCACCCGCCCACCCCCCGGCTCTTTTTCTGTGGCTTTTGTGGACACATCTGGTGCCACCTCTTTTTACAAAGCAAACAGATGCCCAGTAGCGAAAGTGCAGGTCATATCAGAGATCTTTCCAGCGCCGTGTGTTTACAAGTAAGGAATCAAAAGCATGCATTATTTCTGGGCTCTGAAAATATGCCTGAGGGAGATATCGGGTTACATTTGCCGCCCTGCTCCGAGCTTCCCCTCGCAGCTGCTGCTGCATGCGAGTGAGGAGGAGGAGGAGGAGGTGTTTCCCCCCCCCCCCCAAACCCCGAAAAAAATCCAAAAGCAGAAAAGGATGGAAATTCTCAAATTGTCTGATTTGTCGACTGCACCGATCTAAACATCGATATCTACATTTCCTGGTGTTTACTGCCGCTGAGGACCGATCGCTGCACAGAGCCACGTTTCTCAGCAGACTAAATGGGCCATGACAGAGGGAGAAAAATGTGCCATATCTGAGTGAAATATGAAGGAGGGAGCAGTGTCTCGTGCCGCCTCCGTCTACAAAGGCTCCTTTGAAAATCATACATTTTGTTGTCATCGTCGTGTGTGTCCCCCCGGGCTGGAGAAAGGGGGCCTGCTGAAGATGGTCTAATGATCGTCGGGTCATGTATCAAATGTACAGCAGCTGGAGGCGAGTGTGGGGAATACATATATACAGTCTGGAGGTCAGATGGGAGGAGGAGGAGGGGGAGGCGGGGGTGGATGTGGGTGGGGGGTGGGGGTGGGGGGGGGACGAAAGAGGAGTGGAGTCTGTAAGGAAAAGCCCAGGCTGAGTGTGAAGGGTGGGTGTGAATCTGTATTAATGGATGGTGGGGTGGGAGGGGCAGGGGTCTGTGTCCCTTAAGAGCTTTGACCTTCTGACATTTACTATGTTCAACTAATTCATGTAATGAGCTGAACGAAAATAACCACATTTGGATGAAAACAACGTGTTAATGTCACCTGAATTAAATACACTACTAAATAATACACTAATAAATCTGCTGGCAGAAATGGAAAACTGTCACCTTAATCCTACATACTGGGCCGTTAATGCCACCAAGAGAGGCGGCATTTAAGAAATTGGCGAGTCAGCAATTTTGCACTAACTTGAGCAATAATAACTGAGCTGATCTGGGAAAGGTTTGGACAGTAAATACATTTTCATTCACTCACAGGATGATGAGCGTCTGCAGGCAGAATGACTCACATTAATATGACGCCTCACACTCGAAGCACTAATTAATACGAAGAGTGTTAATAAGAGATTATCTGGAGAGCACACTGGAGCCACGGAAGCCAAATAGAAGCTCCATTCAACAATTTCCAGACTGTGAGATGAGGATATTTTGGGTGAGGGCACTTCTTGTATAACAGTATAATTGCTCAATGGCTAATTTCGTTTTTTGCTCTGTAAGCAATAAATCCTACGTTTTAACTTTGTTTAAATGTCACCATTGTTTTTTTTAAATCACTGTTCTTCATTCTGCAGCCTGATACAACCTGTTTATTTTCTCTGAGCATGAGAGGTTTGACTGGACACTTGAATGAGTCAGTCACATAGCACTACTGCCACCTGCTGGTCGTCTGGCTGCCGCCTCGATGTCCACTGACACACCGGTGGACTTTGTAAACACACACACGCACACACAGTGTGGGAGGACTGACCTGAGGAACATGTCCCAGCAGCGCCCACAGCGAATCGGTGGAGAGAATCTTGGCTTTGGAGAACTCCAGCGTGTCGGTCTCCTGGCGGTTCAGAGCGATGTACTGGCAGCTCTGGTAGTCGCCTTTCAGCTGTTCGCCGGAGTGGAGCCGCACCACGTCCCACGTTCCCACTTTGGTCAGGACCTCCCGCACCGAATCCATCTGCCTGTATGACAGATGACCTGCGGGACAGAGAACACCAATCAATCTAAAGGTCTCAACTGAATTTCTTTACACGTTTTAGGAAGTTAAAAGCTTAATTTGCGATTCCAAACACTGGTCTGAATCAGGTTTCTCAAGTGTTGAGGACCCACTCACCGGAGAGCCAGGAGGGCGTCAGTGCGTCTGACATCCAGGCCATGTAGCCCTCCCTGAAGGACCTGAGGAAGACGTCGATCTGACTGTGGGAGACCAGCTCCCTCCTCTTCCTCAGCTCCTCGTCCAGCTCACAGTGCGGGGAGAGGAAGACCACCCTGGGGAAGAAGAGGCTTTGGTGCACGGACACGCCACTCCTCTTCAAGTAGCTACATAACTTAGTCGTCTTGATCTGGAGAGGAAGACAGTGGAAACAGCAAGTGTTTATTTCTATGTATCTGATTTATTTATAAAATACAAGGAAACTGTGACATTTCAACCTTTAATGCCGTTAGAAGCCAAATGAAATGTGCCATAAGCATAGAGTCTGATCAAATGTGTAGTTCTATTCATGTTATACTTGATCTAAATCATTATTTTTGCCATTTATAGATTATTTTTGGGCTAAAATTTAGCTGTTATTTAATCTGAAATCCAAAAATAAAGTTAACATCTTATATATTTAATTGTTTTGTCAATTTCATTTGACATGTTTCTATTTTGTTATTTTTATTTTTACAAAGGTTTTGCACTTCTACACTCTTTTTTTATTCTTTTTTAACTTCTTTATTTTTTCAACTCTTAAAAATATTTTTTAAATATAATTAAAGGGGTAAAAACTAAAAACTAAAAATAAGGTTAACAAATAGCCAGTTATCATAATGGTCCAATTATGGACTAATTGATCAAATTTGTACGAAGGCTAAGTGCTAACATTTACACACATCTCAGTAATTGACAGTTCTGTTACACAATGACCTTAAAAGCACTTGAATGCAGATGTCCACATTGTAATCTTCTAACAACCCATTCTAAGAAATTACATGTCCTCACATGAGCTCAGACGAGGGAGCTTTTATCTGCTTTGTGTAGATTTAATAAAGTTAATAGATTCAATTCAAGCAGAACTATTCCAATAATGCTGTGTGTGTGTGTGTGTGTGTGTGTGTGTTTGCCATCACACTCTTCTGTCAAGCCCGCCGTCCACACCAAGCACCTATAGAGATGGTAATGAATGACACTGCACAGACCCGGGCCCATAAGGTGACAGCTGTGTTTAGGCACCTGCCTGCTTTCACCCTCCCTCCCCTCTCCCGACCCCCCCCCCTCATCAGCATAATTATGGCCTTTCAAATGAAAAGTGGCCACTTGGGAAGTTTAGGAAGCTCCAGTGTAGTGTCAGAAATTTCCATATAAATTGTAATGGTGACTCATAAGCTCTTAACACGGGCCGAGGTTTGGATGAAAACAATGTTGCGGACAATTGATTGGACCTTGGACTGAAATGTGGCAGACGGTTTGACATTTAGGTTTCTCTCTGACGCCGTTTCAACATCGCAGCTACATGTGTGGTGTTCCATTTTACCGTGACGGCTCTGAGGGGATCTTCAGTCTGCTCGACGCAAGTGTTGCCAAAATGTTGGTCCTCTTCTTTCACTTGTACGTGCCACTTTTGGTTGTGCGCGGACACGGTGCCTCTCCAGGGCTTCACATCGATGCAGAAGATCCCCTGACCTACATCAAAACAAAAACAACGTGAACGTTTCAAAACTTTCATACATTAGTGTAAAACTAATCATTCTTGGTGGTCTTGTTTCAATCATTGATAGAGTATATTGACTGATTAATCAAATATGTAAATAAATAGCAGTGGGTGTTTGGGAGCCAATTTTATGAGTCTATTATCCGGCATAACAGTACATTGGCAATATATATGATACATCACAAAAAATAGCCCTAAATCTATAGTACAAGTACATTAATGTAAGGTGGGAAAGTCAATATCTTGACTAAGCACTGGTTCATTCTTCACTTGAATATAAAGCAACTCCTCCAGATACACATGATACCATTTTAAGATGCAATACCTTGATGTTATGCTGACTGTTGAATTTCACATCCTGATTCAAATGGTATATTGATTATTGTATACATGGTCACTCATCAGAGACATTAACCTGTGAGGATAACGATGCTGATGTCATCTTTCGCCGCCTGACACTGGTCAGGGATGCGCAGGTTGCAGTAAACATCTTGCTTTCGAAGGCCACTGACTTTTCTATGGTGACGATACACAGGAGGAAAAAAGTAAGAATGACATCTCGGGTTAGTTTATGGAAGGTGAAAGTGTTCTGCTTTTGATGATGATGTACGACTCGATGCATGACACTGAATTTGATGCCACTGGAACAGTGGAACAAACATTAAATGTACACTTGTATGTGTTGGCATATATTTCACATACTTTACACCACAGTATTCACTTGCAGTCGAGTCTCTGGCCACCTGTTGTGACTCTGCAAGTGCTACTTTAGTCTCGACCAACCCCAGAGGAATATATTGGCACTACAATGTTCTCCAGCTAATGGAGCCTGTTCTCTAAAAACAACTTATACTGGAGCTGGTGGTAAGTGGCAGGATGTAAAAACCAAAAGGCTTAAAGGCACTAAAATGCCTCGCAGACCAGCTACTTCTCAGCGGGAACACGCCAACCACAGCCACTGTTGCCTGCTATTGTTTGTCGCAGCTCGACGTGAACTCACCTGACGTGTTGTAGAAACTCAGGTAGGGTTTGTGTGCCAGGTCGTGAGCTCTGGCCCTGGGCACTTTCTGAAGCTTTGGAGCTGAGAGGAAAGTGGGTAAACAGGCTTCCGAGCTGGAGCATATTAGTCTGAGGGAGGAAAACATGAGACGTGATGAAGCCAGTTTGACACGTGTCTGAGAACAGTAACTTAACAGCTCAAGAACCACATTATATCAATGCATCTATTTTTTCCCCCAAAGTGTCTAAATGCACACAATGAGCACTATGTTGACAGTGTATTGGTCTGTGTGCCTGTATATGTACCTATGAATAATTCTAACAATCACGCATGAGTAAATATACTTGGGCTGCTTTGCGGTGGCCTCCCTCTGTCAGCTGAGTCTGCTCCATGCTTTGCTGAGAGTCTCTGATGCATGAGCGACTCCTCCTCCGGGCCAATACTCTGTCACTATGGTTTCACTGAGTGTCAATGTCTATGATGTAAAGATGTGCAACAAGTGCCTTAGATATGGACTGAAACATTTCTTTGACTGTCAAAGTCAAATCATTTCAATCAGGCACAGACAGTTGAATATCTGAGAGATTCCCAACGGCAGAAACTAGGAAAGTAAAGGTATAAATGTCCTGAATGTCACCACCATGTTTTTTTGTTTTTTTTACAGTAGCCCACAAAGGTCTCACCTTACAACCCTTTGACCTTTTCATAACAGGAAGCTACCATAGGCATAATAAGGGCAGTTGAGGTGAAAGGTATTCTGTTCCTTCCATGTCAGTGTTATGATCAAGCAACAATTTATTCCTGTTCAAACTTTAAAGGAGCAGTGTGATATGTGTGAAATTGTTTCCTACAGACAGAATATAAAACAATGCATATTGTTGTTTATCGTGAGAGTATAATCATCTGAATGTAAACATTGTTTATCTCAGAATGAGCCCTACATTTGTACAAATTGTATCAGAAGTGGGTCCCCTCTACAGGAGCCACCATTTTTATTTTTTTAACAGCGGCCCACAGTAGACAAAATAAGCACCCTAGCCATATAAAACACAGTAAAACACAGTGTCCTCGTGTGTTGTTGATGCTGTCAGGTGCTAGCACCCTAAAGCTGCGTGCTATGCTAATGCTAACTGCTGCTTTGTTTACGACATTTGAATCCTGAACTTGAGGAGCTCGTGAGGAGAAGAGAACAAAGACATACCGCTGAAAGTCTCGCGAAATTTGAAGCGAAGTGAAGATTAAGAAAAAAAAAAGATTGAAAAAATAAACCTCAGCTCGACATCTTCTCCTCTTCTTCTTTGTTGTTGTTGCTGTCTCAGTGTTTTGCTCTGTAAACGCTGAGCAACCTGACTCCAACACACAGGAAGGACCCGCTTTCACAAGTCCTCCTCCCCCCTCCCTCTCCCCCTCTTCGTCCTCGTGCTGAGCTTCCAGCTTTTCCTAGAAGTAAACAACAAGGCCACGTGCGCCACCTGCAGCATCAGGTTTCAGCTCCTCCTCCCTCTGGCCCCTCTCTACTCCCGAGACGTGACGTCACTCCCCTTGCCCTGTGCAGGGTGTTTTTGTACAGGGGAGAGAAACGAGCCCAGTTATTTGACATGTGACGTTCACCCGATAGTTTTGCACCGTGAATCATCTGATATGACAAGCAAGAGGCGGAGGGAGAGCAGAGGAGGCCAGCCCCCCCCCCCCCCCCCCCCCCCCCCCCAGGTGCTGGTCCTACCTGGGTGCCCCCCCACACACACACACACCCGGGGGCAAAGGCCCCCCCAACACCCCATTGTTTTGTGATTCAATGCTTGTTATATGTATATTGCATTTATTTTTGTTGTGAGACATTTACATTGTTACATTGTGTTCATGATATACACATATTTATGGTTATTTTTTTTTATTTCATATCGCTAAATAACCCTAAAAACCACACAATATACAATATAATTCCTTTTGTGACCCTACTTGAAAGGAACATAATTCATGTGTGATAAATACTTAAAATGTTCACCATTTATAAAAAAAAAAAACAAGCAATCCCCGACTGAGAAAAGTATCACAGTGAGGCTTAACCTCGACTTGACTGAACATAATAAAAAACACATTATTATATTTCATAGCTTGTGAGACAGCAGGTGAAAAACACACTGTCTGAACTCATCAACAGTCCACTGAGGATTTTCATGCACATTTCAGCAGGATCCTCACATCCTGCATGAGCCGCCAGAGAGGATATTACAAAAGTGATGAAGAATATTTAATTCTGCCGTAAATACACATTGAAAATCTCAATGTGGTGATAAACAATATCCGGATGGCACCAAACAGCGTGAAAGAGCTTAATATCAGGAGCAGATAGTCAAATCAGCTCATATGGGCTCAATGGAAGCCAATAAACAGAGGCACTCTGCTCCTCCTGACCTTCACTTCTGGTGCAGATGGGGCCGATAAAGCAGGCGCAACCTCAATAAAAGCCACACAATGGAGTAAAATAAATAGATATTAAATTAAAGCAGAGGCGATACTGGCTGAACTGCCGCAAGAATTCAAGGACAAAAGCATCTTTGTGCACTTTAATATCGTCCACGATCACCACCTCCTGATACATCCCCAATCATCTCCATCTCCCCCTGCCTTTCACGTATCAACACGTATAATCATCTTGTATTGGAACTTGCAAATGACAGCTGTGTGTGCGTGTGTGTGTGTGTGTGTGTGTGTGTGTGTGTGCATGCGCAGTGAAGTGTATACTGTATATTAAATGTGCCTCATGCTTCCAGTTTGGCCTTTTCTGTCGGAGTTAATATCGAATTCATTATCTGCCTCATCTCTGACCGTCTGATGATGTCAGCAGTTTGCTCACACTACCTTTTCCCTGCTGCAACATTTCAGTTCCTTTTTAAACTCCAAAAACTATTCCCCTCATGCCATGAGTTTTGAAGGGATGCCATGTTTGCTATTCTCCTATTTTGTCCAATAATCCTCACAAATGATTGAAATAGTGATGCAGGAGGAATAGCAGCATCAATAAAAAAAATATAATACTAATATCAGTAATAGCAATAACCAATGATGATGATGATGATGATGATGATGATCATATACATTTCAAATGACATAAAATTACACATATGTATTATAAAAGGACCTTTAAAGGGCAGAGTAAACATCAACACTTCTTGTTGGCATTCTAACCTACTTCCATTCAGGACTCATTCCTGTGACACTATGGGCCGCTGCTTATTCTAGCCCCGAGACATACAGTGCACCACTGCTGCTGCTGCTGCTGCTGCTGCTGCTGCTGCTGCTGCCAAGACCCATGTTCAGTCCTTTGTCGGGGGTTTGAAATGCAGACCCTCTCCAGGTCCACTGCATACCTCAAGTGCTTCCTCAAGCTCTGTGTCCACTATTGTTGGCGTTAATGTCATTTTCACCTAATGCACCCGAAGAGCTGCACGTGTGTGTGTGTGTGTGTGTGTGTGTGTGTGTGTGTGTGTGTGTGTAGTGTGTGTGAGGAGCCGCTGAGAGGTTTCAGGTCCCCTCTAGAATATAATTAGGCCTCAGGGCTCATACTTGGGCGGCTTAGCCACTATTCTATCGAGCTTATATGGAAGAAAGGAGCCGGAGGAGCAGAGTGACAATAATGTGCGTCCCACGTATTCTATCAGAATCTACGATCAGATGATATTTTGGAGCATCTGACGGAGAGATCATTTTTCAATGCGGCCAATATTTCCATTTTCAATGCTTCAAAATCAAAGACCCCATTTGCGGGAGTAATGGCCGCCTAACCGCCCCGCTCACTAATTCCTGCTCGTTTCCCTTGAATTATTAACGGGGAGAGATTCTCCATATGCTCTCGGAGGATTCGCGTCCGTTCGTTTGAGGAGAGCATTTGCAATTTCGAGTGAAGAGTGTAAAGAGCTTAACTGCCCCAATCAAACGCTGTGATTTAAACTGCCTTCAATCCAGATGTTTAATAGGGGTCGCGGCGGAGTGACCCCCCGAAGTAAAAGGGGTGCGGAGATGATCAGGGGGTCGTCACCTGTGTAATTGGAGCCATTTCACACTGGGCACTGAAAACATGGAGGTACAGGCGAGTAGAAAGGAGGTGAAAGACAAAATCCATTAAAGGTGCAGTGTGTGATACTTTGATCATTTGAAAATATCACAAAACAACAATATGCCGACATCTTTATGAATTCATAAACATCTGAATGTTTTACTTTTTCCCCATCACCCTTGAATGATCCCATTAATATATATTTACATGAGGAGCGGGTCCTCCCCACGGGGGCCGCCATGTTTTTTACAGTAGCCCAGAGTGGACGTACTAAACCACTTTTGAGTTTTAATGACAACTACCACAGGTTCTCCTCCTGCATGTTCAGAAGGGTGAGGGTGAGGTGATGGCTACAACAAGCAATGTCATCTCTAGATGTCACCAAATCTTACACACTGCACCTTTAATTGGTGTTTTCAGTTTACTACTACTACCACTACTACTGCTGCTGCCCCCTGCTATATGACATCCATTCAAATATGAAGACAAAACAATGGTGGCGTGGACCTTCCCCCGTGAGTGTCTGCCTCAGTCACAAGTGAGACCATATGAAGAGGTCATTTGTATGCGAAAGTTTAATTGTTCAATTATCATGGGTGTGAGAGGAGGAGGCCCTGATGCCATTTCATCATGCGTGTGGGAAAAAAAAGAGATGAACATTGTAATGGTTGGCAATTAGAGCGAGAGAGAGAGAGAGAGAGCAAGAGAGAGAGAGAGAGAGAGAGAGAGAGCGAGAGAGAGAGAGAGAGAGAGAGAGGACTCTTAATGAGCAGACACTCACAGGCTCTGTGTGTGTGATGCTGCCTGGTGGAGGAGTCGCTCACTTGCTCTTTCATCATCCTCTTTAAGTTTAAGTTCAATCATCAGCTGCAGTTTGCGGTTTGCCTGGGAACTGTTTTATGTAATATTATCACTTTGTTTTATATTTCATCTTATCTGGATAAGGTTTAAGGATAAAGGGAAGAGTAAGGAAAAGTACAGTGCAAGTGCAAAGTATGCGCACGGACAGATGGATAGATGGATTAAATAGCAAACCTGTTTTTACATATATCTGTCAATGTTACATTTTCTGTCTCAGGAAAAGATTTATTTATTTATTTATTTATTTATTGATCTATTTATCGATCCATCTATTTATTCATTCCTTCGTGCATTTATTTATTTCTGTGGGTGTGTGATCAAAAGCAAAGGGCGACAATTTGAACACATTTCATTCTCATCGTGTTCCCGTTTGTTGTGTTTTCAAGTTCTATAAGAGAACATCTGTGGGAGTTATGGGATATATATGTATTCCTATCAATAACGCATACTATTAACATTCCTCTACATCAGACCAACCACACACACACACACACACACACACACACACACACACACACACACACACACACACACACACTCTCTCTCTCTCTCTCTCTGATGAGTGACGTGGAAAAGCAGAGGTAGAACAGAGGAACTCTCTGCTGCACTCGAACACAGCAGGCCTCTCTCATGTTCCCCCCGTCTGCCGCTCACAATCTGAGACAAGGCCGCAGTTGTACTTGTCACCAAACAATGACATTTCTTCTCTCTCCCACTCTCTGAAATCCCCCCCGTATCATCTCCGCACACACACACATGAGCAATTTGTCTGTCATGATGTGCGGGGGCCCTCGGCCCACCGCGGGGCCCCGCTCCACCGACAACACCGTTATTAGCTGTAAGCCGAGCCGGTGGCAAATGAATCTGCCCCACTGTTCCCCCGGGGGGCCCCGCCGGGGCTCTTTTCAGCGATTAATTTGATAAATATATTAATTATGAATCTGGATGACAGTACAATCAGATCGCCAGACTTCCAGACTTGGCCTTTGTGGCGAGGCGGCTTTGAGCGCGGGGGCTCCTCGGGTTTCGGGAGCCGTCATTCCCGGGCCTCAGCCGCTTATCAGCGCCCGACCCGTTCAGCGGGTAATTTCCTGTGTGTTGTAATTAAATGGAGGCTTTCTGATTGCAAGTGACTCTGTTTAAGAGGCGCTTCTCTGGTTTCAGGTGGAAGGGACGTGGCTGTCTCCTCTGCTGCCCTCTGCAGGACTCAAGAGGCATCGTTTCACTGTGTGTGTGTGTGTGTGTGTGTGTGTGTGTGTGTGTGTGTGT
>JAFBJT010111647.1:97595-117278 GCA_016785325.1 Chascanopsetta lugubris
GTGTGTGTGTGTGTGTGTGTGTGTGTGTGTGTGTGTGTGTGTGTGTGTGTGTGTGTAGGGGGGGCTGTTTATTCAGCTGGTTTCACTGAGGACAAGTCTATTTAATATACGTATTCTCTCTCTATATATTCTAATCTAGACCAGAAGTGTCCAAACGTATTCACTGAGGGCCACGTATATGGTAAGATACACAAACACCTTTTTGCAATTTAAAGGCACAGTTTGTACGATTTTGCTGAAATATATAACAACTGGACGTTGGACGTTCCTAAATCCTTATAACTGATCCTAATCATTATTCTGCCTCTCCTGATGTTGTCATTGTCTTTGCTGAGGTAACCTGAGTCTATTTTAGTCTTTTGGCCTCCGCTCAGATTGTGAGGAAATCCTCCTGCTGGGGGCTGACGGTGGATTATGGATCTGGACTGGAGGTGCTGACTCTTCCCATCAGTTTCCACCTGGATACTGTTACAGAGCTGGCAGACACACATCCTGGACCCAGTGCAGAGCAGCAGCAGCAGCAGCAGCAGCAGCATTAGCGTAGCACAAGTATAACATGAGGAATGGCTACTGAAAAGGATTAAAGAAAAAAATGACCTTCATTGTGTAACATAAATGAAAAAGTCACTATGAAAGACATTGATTTTTCAGTTGTGAGGTCTCATTGGACACCTCATACATATGCAGGTGTAGCACCAACGGTTTGCTGGATCCACTCCAGAATTTGATGGATTCTTTGCTGACCCATAATGCATCATGCCGCAAAATTTAATTTGAATATGTCGAGCATTTTTTGTGTCATCTTGTTCACAAACAAACAGAAGCGAAAAGGTAACCCCCATTACAATAAGTAACGAGCCTTATCATGTGTCCCTGATGACAAAGCCCATTCATCCTTATTTGAAAGAGTAAAGGACACATTTAATTGACATTTTAACTCCTTTTTATTCACCCATCATAAAACCCTTATGTTCCGCCGCGGGATCTAATGAAAGTTTGAATTATGCCGATGGTTCCCCGCCGCCCATCGTTCACACCTCCTCGGTGGAATCATCATGTCGGATAATTAAAACCATGTTTTTTCATCAGGCCGCTGAGAGCCATTAATCCAGTGAGTGAGGCCGATCTGGAGGTTGTCGCTCCCTGGGCAGCGGCAGCGGTAAAGAGGTGAAGAGGAGAGGCGGCGTTTTCAACATTAATGGCCCCCATGTGTTGATGCTGTTAATCTCAACACGGAGGGAGGAGGGTTGATCTGCGGGGGCGAGGACCAAAAATGCAGTTTGCACTTTGCTGTGACCTTTGACATTGGACAGCAAGGTCAGTCTTTTTTGGGGGGAATTTTGGTAATTGAGGGAAAAAGCCTCTGTTGCAAGGAGATTGACACAAAATGGCCGACTGATGCGGAGATGCAGCCAAGCATTTCAGTTTTTCAGATTCAGCTGACGAATGAGGCGACAGAGGTTCCAGTCGCTGATGGGTGCAGCCTGTGAAGGAGGCGGTCCCTGAATTGCGACCCGGCCTTTAATCCCCCCCCCCCCCCCCCCCCCCCCCTTAATCACATAAACTGCTTTTTAATCTCATAAAGGAGGCAGGGCCTTCAAGTAAACTTGTCCTTGTCATGACTCATGAAATCAAACCTCGCAACGATACTCCGTCAGCTCATCTGACAGCATTTCGACTGACAGACCCAAAATGTGCCGGTCACCTTATGTACCCTCTCATTTCAAAACCCATCAAAAGCAGAAGATGCCGTGAACAAACGTCAGTGGTGAAGATATGAGGTGGATGAAATGAGCACTGACCTTGTTTTGCCACAGGGAGGAAGCACTGATTAAAATGTGCTGCACCTGGAGTTGGGCGCCTCTTCAACGCACCAACTGCTTGCAGTACTGCGCTGCTCCACTAGGTGGCAGAACAGGATAATTGGATGAGTAACACAGTGCATTTCAATGACAATCCTCTTTGAATGAGGCCCAGAGAGAGAGAGAGAGAGAGACATTTGAAATGACTGGGGCTGCTGCTGCATGTAAACTCCTCTGGACCGGCCTGCTCCTCATGTGTGAGCTCTCATCGTCACGGCCGGCCATGTTTTACGAGGCGCCGCCGTCAAACACAAGGACACAGTCTGGGTGTTTTTAGAACCCGGGGGTCCCATCACATCACACCTCAGACCATAGGGCCGGGGGAGGGGCCCGGGGGCGCGGGGGGGGGCGGGGGCAGGGAAGTAGAAGTCATGTTTACTTGGTGTTTCCCTTTAAAGTTTGGTCACATCCGACATCATTTTTATGAACTTAAGCTGAACAGAGTCGGAGCTAGCGGCCATCTTTGGAAATAAAACAGTTGACATAACTTGTTAAAGGTGCAGTGTGTAAGCTGTGGTGACCTCTAGAGGTGAAGTGTCATGTTGTATCATCACCTCACCCTCACTCTTCTGAACATGAGGAGAAGCTGTGCTCCGCAAGATGTTTAGTACGTCCACTTTTACGACTGTAAAAACATGGCCGCCTCCATAGAGAGGACTCACTCCTCATGTAAATATACATTCATAGGCTCATTTTAGGGACGTGGGAAAACAAGAATTATACATTCATGAAAATGTCAATATGTAACTGTTTTGTAATATTTATACAGGAGACAAAAACGACCAAACTCACACTGCACCTTTAAAAGTGCACGAAAAACAAAAAAGGGCCAAATATTTTCGAAAGCTTCGTTCGTTAATAAATAGTGCACAGTGTTTGTTTTGATGATGCATGGAACATCTGCGAGGTGAGAGACACAGCAACGCGATGCATTGTGGGTAGAATGTTGCTCTGATACGTCTGAGTGCTGCGGTAATTATGGTCTGTATTGCTGTTTTCGTCCCGGGCGAGTGAAACCTGTCTTTGTGAGGTGTGACCATGTTGTGGCCCCTCAAAGGTTGGTTCTGGGCCACATTTGGCCCGCGGGCCACTATTTGGACGGGCTGGTGCCGCTCTTCATGGAATATGTGCGACCGGGTGTCTCCCTGTTACCGCGGCGACCTGCCCTGCTCTGCTAACAGCTGGGATTAAGGCCACACACCATGAAGTGTCTGCGCAGGGCACCAGCTCCCGCCCGAGCCGCCACACTGAACTTTACCTTCTTTCCCTTTTTCCCGTAAGAGCTCGACCCCAAAGTGGCTTTTCCTCCTCGGGCCGTTTGAACTTTAAAGGTGCACATTGTCCTCGGAGTCACCGCCGCCGCCGCCGGGCGCCGGCCTCAGACACGGTGGCCATGACACTGGAATGGTGGTAAACATGATTTTCCACAAGCTGTCAAACCCACTGTGGATTTGTCACCTCTCCATCGCACCTCTTGTCATGACCACGGAGGCAGAGTGTGAGGAGAGCGATGGTCCTGACAGACACAGACTTTATATATATGTATATATATATATATATATATATATATATATATATATATACATATATATACATTTTTTGCGTTTGGCAGTGTCAGGAGCCGCCAGCAGAACGGCCCTGACAGGAGCCGTCACTGTGGAAAATCAGCACTCAGGTGAATAGATTACTCTCCATGTGTGACACACATTCACATCAGAACAGTGTGTGTGTGTGTGTGTGTGTGTGTGTGTGTGTGTGTGGTGGTTCACACATACGTCCACGGTTGGTTTGTTTTTTGCTTTTGTTCTTTCTCCGCGTTAAAGAATGAGATTTGACCTGGAGTTGATTCACGGTCTGGTTTTATTTCCCAACATCTGGAAACATCAGCGTGGAGTTGATGCTCCTCACACATCTGCTCCTCACAGACCTCCGTCCATCCATCTTCATAAATCAGAGCAGCCTCTCATCACGTCCTCAGATCATCGGCCCCGTGAGATAAAGTCTCATGGAGGTAATGAGTCTGCCCAGGGTTTTTATAACACGCAGCACAGATGCATGCTGGGACGTTAACGGCCTTAAGGACCAGTTACACAACTGTGTGGAGTCCACTTCCTGTTTTGATTCGACACGTCCTGTCGGTGAAAGTAAGAGTCGTGATTTAATCCCCCGGTTTATGAGGAAACCACAGAAAATGGTGCTGGCGTCTGTAATGGTCTTAAAGGTGCAGAACCAAGAACCCAAACCTGCTCAGGGATTAAGTGTGAGTCTGGTTACATCGGGAATTTAATCCAGATTAAAATTCAGTCCATTTGTTACGCCGAAAAAATGAAGATAAAATAAAATGAAATAAAACGTGGACTTAGTCCATCACGCCTGGATGCTCTGCACCCAGAGCTTTAACCAGGAAGTCAAGTTAGCATGAAATGCTAACACACGGAGTTTACTGAGGAGATCAGCTGTGTCTGTATCCTCCAACCAGAGGTGCAACTCCATTGCTCCCAATCCCAATTGCTTGAGTGCCCTTAGGCAAGACACTGAGCCCCACATCGCCCCATGAACTTTACTGTAAAGCACTTTAGATACTTGATATAAATACAAACTCTTTACTACGGAGTCACATGGGTTCCGATGATCACTGACACCACCACAAAGGAGAGCTCTTGTTTTCTATGCGCACAAGTAAAACAAACCAACACGTGCTACAAGTTAGCCACGAGCTAACAGGCCGACTGAAGGAATATCAACACCTAGCATGACCCACGCACACATTCATACTTTGGTCAATAGATCAATTCCCCTGTTGAGCTCCTGTTCTGGAACAAGCCCAATTAAAGGTGCAGTACGGAAGAATGCGAGAACTACGGAGAATCTCATGGATCAAAAAACCACAGACCTGGAAGCAGCTGGAACAGAAGTCCTGGACGGGTTTGACCTGTAAAGACCTGTATGTTGTACAAATGACCTGTGGGGTTTGTTCACTGCTCCACCACTTCGTCAATAATGATTATTCAACAACATGAGAGGCATCGGAATACAATCTGATCACACCACCGCGCCATGTGTGTATTCAGAGACCTGCCATCGACCTCCCGCCGGTTCAGGCGGCTCAGGAGGCAGCACGAGTCAGCGGACGCCGCTGGCGCTTCAGGGCGAGAGCACCTTCGCCCGTTTGCTCCGTTTCTCCAAAGAGGAGAATGAGCTGACGCTGCAAAAACGAGGGGAGGCGGCGTTACCTCGAACCTGCGCTCCAACTCAAAGGGGTCTGGAGATGGAGGGGACGGATGCGGCTCCGGAGAGAGCGCGGATCATCTACTATCCAGAGGGTTTGTGGTTTAATCCCCGCCTCCCTCATTCACTCCACATCGCCCCCCGAGAGAGAGAGAGAGAGAGAGAGAGAGAGAGAGAGAGGCCTTGGGTAAGACACCAGAACCCTAAAGAGCCCTGATGGCAGCAGCAGCAGTGTTTGAACGTGAATTATTATGATCATTTCTGTTTTTTTAACCAGTTCAGTGAATCGAGAAGCAGTTCTCATTTACAACGAGGACCCGGGGGCCGCGGGGGGTCTCGGTGTCCTGGCCGATGAAAGCGCAGCCTGTCTCGAGCTGGATTCGTACCAGCCACCGTCGCCTCCCAAGGCGGCCGTTCTATCCACTGAGCCAATGCCGGCCCGAATGAACTGCTGAGGTGTGTGAATGGGTGAGTGGTGGATCTGCGCTGTACGGCTCAGATGTATATATAAAGCGAGAGCATTTATAACGCAGGAGTCACACGTGCGGAGATGAATCTGCGGTTTTTCAGAAAGCATCAACGGGAGCAGATCAGTCCATCAGGGGAATGATCATAAATTCAGCCTCCCGCTCGCTTCTTGTGGTACAGTGAGAAACAGATGAGAGTGGAGCCTCCTGTCAGGCCCAAACACCTCTTTGTGTAATGACAACATTTGTTAGTGCAGCAGGTCTGAACCCAGGCAGCAGATGAATGCACCTGTTTTTAAAAGCTTTTGGTTTCCACCTGTCAGCTGCAAATATGCTGATTCATCTCCAAATGACAGTCTCCTCCCCCTCGCGCTGCAGGTGAGTGATGGGAGGGGCCAGGCGAGCAGCGACCTCAGGGCCTGATGGATGAGGCCCAGAGTAAACACCTGCAGTTCACAGCGTGGCCACTGGAGGCTCAATCCCCATAGACCCCCATGTTAAAATAGACTTGAGGGGTGATATTTGAAGCCTGGTGCAAAGTACAGTGTTAGTCTTTATGGGGGCGGGGCTAATTTCTATTCTATCCAGGTTTGAAATTGTGCACAATTAAGGGGCGTGGCCTTTTGAGTGACACCTGGGCCGACCTTCTGTGGATGTGCGACAGCACCATGGGCCCGCCCCCAGCTCTACCTGTGCTCCGCCTCTTTTCCTGAACCAGGAAGTAGGAGGAGTTAGGCATCAGCAAGGGGACCTCCCACCACGAGCCTTATAAGGGCAGTGGTGTTGATGTGCGGGACTTCGCAGCCACGTTGGGGTCGGGGGCCTCGTGCCCCCCATGTGAGGTTTGGTGATCATTTATGTCCGAGGTCCCTTTATCTTCACAAAGACAGAAGGACGGTGAGCGTCTCTGTGCAGCGTGTGGCATAAATAAGGAAGTGGCGGCGGCGGCGGCGGCGGCGGCGCATCGGCTCCAGATTAGACCGACTTCCTGTCGTCTGCTTTTTGTTAGATAGCGGTCTGTATCTTTCCAGTAGCACCTCGGCGAAACATGTGTTTGTGTGGAGCGGAGAGAGACGGGTCGGAGCGCTCGGGTGTGAAGGAGTCCACGCCACACGCCACACGCCACACGCCGCTCGCCGCTCGCAGCTCGCAGCTCGCAGCTCGCCAGCCAGGCTGCGGGAGACTTAGTATTCAGCGCGGCGGCTTAAGTTACGCCTTTGTGCGCCAGAAAGAGGATTATTCAGCCAATCCCGCTCTGTGTCATTCACCAGTCGCCGTTTCCTCAAATCAACAAATATTAACGTGGAGGAGGCAGCGTGTGTGTGTGTCTGTGTGTGAGTGTGTGTGTGTGTGTGTGTGTGTGAGTGTGTGTGTGTGTGTGTCGTGGCGGATTCAGCGATGACACTGTTGATTCCTCATGAAAAAATTCCTAATTTATGTGACAAATGTCATAATGACTCAGCGAGTGTTGTGACTGCTGCCGTGTTCCACCGTCTGTGTGTGGCGCCATGTGTCTGCAGGGGCTGACTGAGAGGGGGAGTGTGTCGGGGGCCACGGGGTCGTGCTTCTGTCCCGGGGGGCGGGGCTTATCTTTACAAACCGTCTATGTCTGAACCGTGCACTTCTCCAGTCAACGTTACTGCCTGTGATTGTTGTTGTTGTTGTGGTGGAGCGGGGGGGCGGAGCGGGGGGGCGGAGCTCCCCGCTCTGAAGAAATGCATAATCACAGTAAACAATGCCCCACAGGCAATCCTGACTTTCCTACAGTTGTGCCGCTTCACTTTTTATGTTTTTATAGTATTTCAGTAGTTTTTTTTGTTTTGTTTTTTTTGCATGAGGTGACGGTGGCACGCACAAGCTCAGAGTGCAGTGCATGATGGGAAATGTCCCCTGTGAACACAAAGGACTGCAGTTTTGAGATGATGATGTTTTTGGATCAGATCCCAACATTCATAAAACGCTAATTAGTCAAACACTTTGCTCATTGAGTGTTTGATCTCGTTTTCTCTCTGGAGATAATCAATAAATAGAAATCATAATAATGACTGATGGCAGCGCTCATGATGATGCAGACCAGCACGGAGCAGTTTATTAAATAACAGACTCAAACATATGTAACGTGACTTATTGAGAATTCTATTTATAATAGGAGGGTGATTATTGCTCTTTGTATTCTGTATTTTTTATATATAATGTTTGTGAATATTTTGGTTTAAATATAGAAAAGTCTCCTCATGACATCATCACTCTGATTTAACATGGGCCACTATGGCCGCCGCCTGTTCCCGTAGCCCCGATGCATTCTGGGAGCGACGCTACTGAGCATGCTCAATGGGCCACTTCCTGTATCAGGTGGGTGCAGTTGACCAATCATAAGAGACTGGGACCAGCTGGCCAATCAGAGCACTCTGGGCTTTTCTGTGAGGGAGGGGCGGGGACTCAGGTGAAAACAGGAGCTGGAGCGGTGAACAGAACGAGGAAGCTATTTTCCTGAGCATCTCAGTCCGTCCGCCTGTTTCTAGATGTGATGCTAATAAAAACGCACGGCCCCTAAAATGTTAATAAGCTCCTCCCCTTCACTCGCTGCCCACAGACTCTCCCTTTGACTTTCTTCTAGTTTCCTAATGAGCGACAGAGAAGAGAGAGAATCACGTCTCTTCACTGCAGAGACCTCACGCAGCTTCTTACATCAGGAGCATTGTGTCTCCGCCCCCTCCCGCAAACAACCGCCGCTCCGACACAATCCAGCTCAGCGCAGCACGATTCATCCGACCGCCGCCGCAATCTGCCACACGCAGACGTGAACGCGCCGGCCTCACCGCCGCTTGTGCGCCGTCTGCTCCTTTCTCCCGCTCCCTCCATTAAGGAGATGACCAATCAGTTTGTGTCGGAGCGGTGGAGCGAGGCGAGATCATGTGACCCACCTGAGAGGAGACCAGCTGGAGAGCGAATTCAGAGAGAGAGAGGGAGAGAGAGAGAGAGAGAGGGAGAGAGAGAGAGAGAGAGAGAGAGAGAGAGTGCGAGAGAGAGAGAGAGAGAGAGAAGTACAGTGTCTGCATTGTCATGCTACAGAAGAACTTCCTGTCGACGGCCAAAACAATAACATACATATGAAGAATTTAAGGCAGCGACACTTTTACATAAATAAATGTACATCACCAGCCACTGCAGCTTTGATCAATACACACGACATTTGGTGATTCACAGTCTGAAGTGTCTCCACTCTCTGAAACCTCAGGCGTGTGCACGCTCTGCATGTGTCATAATAACGTTAGAAATGACCATGTGACATAATCCAAAGCTGTCACGGTGAATTCGTGAATACGATTCACCACTAGAGGGCAGCGAAGATTGTAGAGGTGAAAACAAAAGCTAGCCTCAGCTAGTTTAGCAGGTTTTGCTAACGCTGCTACAAAATGTCTGCACTTTGCAAAGTAACCTCGCCGGGCCGCATAGAACCCTCCGTCGGGCCGGGTCGGGCCCGCCGGCCGTATGTTCGACACCTCTGACCTTGATACAACTTCATTCAATGAAATTTTAAAGTCTCTGTCGTCTGTTTCTAACATTACATCATCAGTTGGTCCCGCCCCCACATCCATCACCGAGCAACAGAGATTCGGACGTAATGCCAGAGTGCGAATGAGGCTCATAGCGGGCGGTTCACTTGAACAACTCCTCCCACTTCCTGGTTTGTCGGACTAAGAGGCGGAGCACAGGTGAAGCTGGGGGCGGGCCCACGGCGGCCCCGGGTTCGGCCCGCGGGCCGTATGTTCTGACCTGGAGAGTACCGCTAACTTCATCCGTTCTACAGGTTCATTCATGCGGTTTCATCCAGAATGACACATCTGAGGGTGGATGAAGAGGCTGGGATTTGACCCCATGACCTCATGCATCTTCCACCACTGATCCACACTACAATCAAAAATGACAGCGATGAATCCACGTATTCAAACGTCTGTGAACGAGACACCATCACCGTTTAACCTCCACACGTCCACGTGACCTTCCCTCTCGCTTCATGTGTCAAGTTCAAATCCCGCCGAGTTGACGACGAGCCCTCGGAAGGTCTTTGCCTCAAAGCCCGGGCAAATCTCATTGTCTGCTTATCAGCCTCAAATTGACTCCGCCTCACTGAGAGATTCCCCGGGAGAATTAGGGATAATAGCCGGAGTGATGACTGTCATGATGAGTCTGTATCTCGCTCGTGCTCCATGCCCCTCCCCTTCCTCTTCCCCCGACAACACCCCCCCTTTCCCCCCACCCACCCCCCCCTTCGTCTATTTATCGAATTCTCCACATATTAATATACATTTTATCTGCTGCCAGTTCATTTAGCCTCTGCGCCTTTGATCAAAGAAACATGACGTTAACTCGACTTTTATGTTGCAAACTCACCAGGAACCGATTCCAGATATCTACGCCGAGGGGCGTGGGGGAGGGGGGGGGCAGGGGGGGCAAGAACGATTCAGCATAAGAATAAAATTAATAACTGCTTCATTAACGCTCTGGCATCCGAGTGGCTGGAATACGTTAGATGGGCTTAATTGGCGAAGATGAAACCTCCCGTCACCGGTGCCAAGACAAACACGACTAAACCCGACGAGGGAATGTTGTTACGCTGACAACACTGCCTCTTTAGAGAGAGAGAGAGAGAGAGAGAGAGAGAGAGAGACAGAGAGAGAGAGAGAGAAAGAGAGAGAGAGAGAGAGAGAGAGTCGCCTCTGCTACAGTTTTTACCCTTTCCCTCCTCAGCTGTGTTTTGGGGATTTGAACACACGGCTGTTAGAACACGCTGTTCCCCGATCGCCATGAACTGATACATTATTGGTGAAGCTCGTTTGCAGCGAAAAAGCATTTTGTCCGTCACATTCAAAGGGGGGAACAAAGAGAGAGAGAGAGACAGAGACAGAGACAGAGAGAGAGAGGGAGAGGGAGAGGGAGAGGGAGAGAGACAGAGACAGAGAGAGAGGGAGAGAGAGACAGAGAGAGAGAGAGAGGGAGAGGGGGAGAGGGAGAGGAGCTCCTGGTGATGATGATTCCCCGACAATAACAAAGTGACTTTGATATGTTGTGAAACGTGTTAAAGCGTCGGCTCAGGTTCCCGCGCAGCTGCGGCGCTTTAATGACATTTGAGGCCCATTTGTTGTTGTACTTGTTTTCTGCATCTGCGACTTTTAATTCACTGGAGACGTTCACGGAACAAACTCCTGTTTTTTTCCTGTTTATCACAGTCAGACTCCGCCCACCTGGATCAAAGCTCAGAACATGTTTCCATATACGTATATATATATATATATTTCTATAGATTGTCTTTGATCCACTAAGTTACAGGAAGAGCCCTGAGCTCTGAAGTCAGAAAAGACATAGTGGCCAAATGGTGGTACTGCAACTTCAGTGTCTATGATGTGGTGAGACGGTTTGTCTCGAGTATTACATCATCAGTTTGCCCCGCCCATCGCCTAGCAACAGAGATTCGCACATAACCTCACCCATAGGTTTCTGCAGAGTGCTAATGAGCTTCACTAACTCCTCCCACTTCCTGGTTTGTCAGGCAAAGAGGCGGAGCACAGGTAGAGGTGGGGGCGTCCACATAAGGTCGGCCCCGGTGTCACTCAAGAGGCCACGCCCCTTAATCAAGCACCATTTACAAACTGGATCGAATCAAAATAAGCCCCGCCCCCGCACAGCTGTTGAGATGTGCTGTAAACATGTTGCGTTCACCTCTATCGTTGATCCTAACATGGGAGTCTATGGGGAGTGACTCACCTTTGAAGCGCAGCCTCAAGTGGTCACCCTGTGAACTACAGGTTTCTCCACCTGTCAGTAAACAGCGCCTCTCTGGAATGTGGATGTTTTAACGCAGCTTCCAAAAGACGTTTGCTAATAAGCAGCTGAACCAGACCACAGGGGTCATTAAAGGTCATTCCACGGTTTTCATGTCTCCTTGAACGTGTAACGTGATGTCATGTAAAATGACGTCATGTAAAGTGACGTCATGTAAAGTGATGTCATAAAGTAACGTCATGTAAAGTGATGTCATGTAAAGTGATGTTATGTAAAGTGATGTTATAAAGTGATGTCATAAAGTGATGTCATGTAAAGTGATGTCATAAAGTGATGTCATGTAAAGTGATGTCATAAAGTGACGTCATGTAAAGTGATGTCATAAAGTGACGTCATGTAAAGTGATGTCATAAAGTGACGTCATGTAAAGTGATGTCATAAAGTGACGTCATGTAAAGTGATGTCATAAAGTGACGTCATGTAAAGTGATGTCATAAAGTGACGTCATGTAAAGTGATGTCATAAAGTGACGTCATGTAAAGTGATGTCATAAAGTGACGTCATGTAAAGTGATGTCATAAAGTGACGTCATGTAAAGTGATGTCATAAAGTGACGTCATGTAAAGTGATGTCATAAAGTGACGTCATGTAAAGTGATGTCATAAAGTGACGTCATGTAAAGTGATGTCATAAAGTGACGTCATGTAAAGTGATGTCATAAAGTGACGTCATGTAAAGTGATGTCATAAAGTGACGTCATGTAAAGTGATGTCATAAAGTGACGTCATGTAAAGTGATGTCATAAAGTGACGTCATGTAAAGTGATGTCATAAAGTGACGTCATGTAAAGTGATGTCATAAAGTGACGTCATGTAAAGTGATGTCATAAAGTGACGTCATGTAAAGTGATGTCATAAAGTGACGTCATGTAAAGTGATGTCATAAAGTGACGTCATGTAAAGTGATGTCATAAAGTGACGTCATGTAAAGTGATGTCATAAAGTGACGTCATGTAAAGTGATGTCATAAAGTGACGTCATGTAAAGTGATGTCATAAAGTGACGTCAGACAGAAAAATTCAAACAGTTTCTGAAAGCTGAGACACAGCAGCATCGACAGAAAACAACAAACTCAGTCAGTATAGTGTGTGCGTGCGTGCGTGCGTGAGTGCGTGCGTGCGTGCGTGTGTGTGTGTGTGTGTGTGTGTGTGCGCGTGTGCGCAACCCTCCAGAGTGCACCTATGTTTCACAAGGTGGACTTTGTGTGCCCGCCAGGGCTTGCGTGCGTGCGCCTAGATTAGGATATACAGTACACCGGTACTTATCAAGTACTGCCGTACTAAAGTACTCAAAACAATACCATACTGTGTTCGGCAAGGTACCGGTATTCTTCACTCTCAACGAGGCTGCGCACCGCCCCGCATTGCTGCTGTGCTCCACACAGTGTCAACACGGGACAGAGCGACAGAGAGAGAGAGAGAGACAGAGAGAGAGAGAGAGACAGAGAAGCAGGCAATCATGGAGGGAAGAATCTAGAAAAACATCTGAGCTCCCACCCCAACTGCTGACTACAAAGACCAGGCCTGTCAAGTCTTCTCGAGTACATGGCTGACATGTTCCTGGAATGTGGTCCTTGTGAGTACACTGGGAACGGCCGTGCCCGAGTGGTTAGGGCAGTTGCTTTTGGAGCCAAAGGTCACTGGTTTGAGTCCTACTCGGGCCTTGCTGCAGCGTCACTGGCCCTGACACTGATACCCCGAATGGCCCTATGCGCACTGACGGAAACACTCCGCCATCCAGATGACTAGATAAACGGTTGAAGATGACGTGACATGACATGACATGAGTACACTGCTAGCGATGGGATGATCGGTGGCCAGGAGCATCATCATGGACTAACAATGGACAAAACATGGACAAGCTGGTCACTGCCTACAGCTGCACAAGGAGGGCCCCTATGATGGCAATTGCTGATATTCCTTGACAAATTTGCCCTCTCTGCGTGCAGTGCCTTTGTAATATGGATGTAACTGAAACCAGGTAGTAGTGTGATACACGTCAACCAAACATGACAGGGGAGAAAGTGAGCCATATCGGGTGTAGCCGAGAGGCTGTAGTGGCTCGGAATCACGGACTGCATATGCAGATGGACGTAGTGTCCGTGACTGGTTTTGAGTCAAATCGTGGGCGAGTTCCTTGTCGCCATCTTGCCAAATCCAAACTTCTCCTGGTTCCTGGTTCATTCAAAAATGGGAAGAGAGGCGGAACACACACAGAGCTGTGGGTTGGCTCATGGTGACATCACCTCATCTGCGGTACCTAACAGGTTGGCTCGGGTGTCAGTCAAGAGACCACGCCCCTAAATATGCACAATTTCAAAATTCAATCAAATAAAAATAAGCGACTTAGAAAAAAAATCTCCCCCCTGTTCAGTTGTCATGGGAAAATGTGACTAATTGAGACCAAAACTGAAGTTTGTATCAGACTTTAGATTGATAGATTAATTAATTTATTATTTATTAACCCCTTGGGCAGATTCCCCCGGGGAAATCAGGGTTCCAGCATCAATATACAAGGAAGACACAGTTAAGAATAGTAATTGAAATGAAGAATTAAGTTAGCAATAAGAAGACAATAGAACAATATCGACCTATCAAATAAGGTAGAAGGAAACTTGGAAAAGAGAATGCACTTGGATAAAAAAGGCCACCGTCCACAGTCCAAAATCAGAACAATACAACACAAATTGCACCGTCCCTTCAAGCCACAACGGTTTTAACTAAACTATCCTCTCATCCTCCCTCCTTCTTCTGCCTCTGCTACCCATCCTTCCTTCCCTCCCCCTCCCCACCAGTGCAGTGTTTTAAAGTATAATGGCTCCTGGTACGAAAGAGTTCCTGAGCCTGTTTGTCCGCCTTCCCTGTGTGTTGATGGCAGTGTGCACTGGCATTGTCTATAATAGCCGACAGTTTGTCGAGCGATCTGTTTTCTGCCATTGTCACCTGGGTGGTTAGCTTTAGCTGTGCCACAGAGCCAGCCTTCGTAACCAATTTTTCCAGCCTGCTGAAGTTTCTCCTCGACGTGCTGCCGCCCCAGCACACCACAGCGTAGGAGAGGACACTGGCAACCACAGCCTGACAAAAGAATCCACAGTAGTTTCGACAGACGTTGAACGCCCGCAGCCTCCTCGGGCAATACAGTCTGCTTCGGCCGCAGTCTCGTTTGTTATCTGACCACAGCCCGAGGTACTTGTAGTTGTTTACTACCTCTACCACTGCCCCCTCGATCAAAACTGGTTGTGGACATGGTCTGGACCTACCGAAGTCTACGACCAGCTACTTGGTCTTCGACGTGTTGAGCAGCAGGTGGTTCTTTTTGCACTAGACGACGAAGTCCTTCAGCAAAGTCCTGGACTCCATGATGGCTGTGTCGTCTGCGGACGTCTGAATATGGCACTACTCAGAATTACAGCAGAAGTCTGAGGTGTATAGGGTGAAGAGAAGAGGGGCCCGCACCGTCCCCTGGGGAACTCCTGAGTTGCTGATCACAGTGTCAGACGTTACGTCCTTCAGTCTGATATGCTGTGGCCTGTCTGAGAGGTAGTTGGAATGATGATACCAGGCAGGACTTGTTTTGTTTTTTTTAAACATGTTTAATTCACCTCTAAAGTTGGCCATTTTAACATGGGATTTGCTTCCATTTGGAGTCAGCCCCCAGGCGGTTACGCTATGAACTGCCAGTTTTTTCACTCCCTATTGTATTGCAAGATGGTCAAGATGGTGGTCAAGACTGTTATTAACACTTGAATGTCATATTTTGGGGCAGCTGTGGCTGAAGGGGATAGAGGAGCTGTCTTCTGACCAAAGGTCAGGTGTTCAATTACCGCCTCCCCTCATTGGGTATGCTGAGGTGTCCTTGGGCAACACACTGAGCCCCACATTGTCCCATGTACTTATAGGGCTCGAAAGGGCACGTGATATCGTAATGGATTGTGGGCCGCAGTCGCCACGTCAGCGGGCAACAGTGTCTGTTTACAAAGCTGAGTTAGATATGGTGCTGCGAGAGATGGACACAAACACATGGAAAAATGGACTGTACAAAACAGGAAGGCGACGGACCATGCCGAGACAAGCTGGACCCTGCTCCAAAGGCTCGGTATCTCGAAAAATTAGTAAAATGGGTGGAATTGATCCATATGAGCATGACGTCCGGACAAGAGATTTAAATGCCTGTCTGACGCTGAGCTTGTCCTATATCTCGTCAATGGAGTTAGTTATTATACCGGCGAAGAATTTAGGAATGCCAAGTCTTTAAGGGCTCATGGACAAACCAACTTTGGGTGGGTGCAAGACCTCCTAATGTTCTGCTCTTGATTATTTTGACTCACATTATTCAATTACTCGTATTCGTGCATTTCAACATCCAGCACAAGTCTAAAAAGTGAGTAACTAGGCTGCAATTACATCGTTTCTGTTGCTATTCTGAGCAGAGGGGAAATTAAGAGGTGTGTAATGGTAGCTGTGGCGGCCACTGTGTCCTCCAGATGTTGTCTGCAAAATGGTAATTGACCTGCTAATTGAGTCTGGGTTCCGCACAGCAGCTCCAAGCATCAGAGGGTCTGTGGAAATTAGAGGAGACACCTGCCCATCTGACGGCAAACCTGTGGGGTGCACACACACACACACACACACACACACACACACACACACACACACACACACACACACACACACTATTAGAACTTTATACAGCTTAAGGAGCCACATCCTGATTTTAACCCAGTCTAACCTTAATATGAACATAAACCTAACCCAATCCAAAACTTAACTTTGACCTAAACTTGACCTAAACTCAGCCTTTACTAATTGTTATACCTGACCTTAACCTCTCTCTAACCTAAAAATAACTTACTGTAACCAAAGCCTTACTCGACCTGTACCTCAATCTTACCCCAATATCTAAACCCAGTATCTAAACCCACTTAAACCCTTAACCGACTCTTAACCATAACTGACAACCAACTTGAACTTAAACTTAAAACGAATCCAAACCTAACCTAACCTTTACCTGAGCCTAACTTACACCGTTACCTTATTTCAAACTCACCACAGCCCAATCTAAATGTCAACATAAAACCGAACATACTCAAATTCACTTTTATTCCCATTCAAAATTAAACTGACTCATAAACGTTGAACACATTACTTACACTCCTCTACACAAAGGTACAATCAAAGCACTTAAGAGCTGACAGGAGGCTCCTGAAGTGAACTCTGCCTCAGTGCATTTGGCTGTGATCACCTTGGCCTGTCTGGTGACTTGTCCGACAGCCTGAATGTCACCTTACGCAACCAGCGAGCACATGTTCTCCTCATACAGTAGGTGAGGGTGCCTTGTGTATATCGCTGTTAATGATTGGTGTGTGTGTGTGCGTGGGTGTGTGAGGAATACATGCTGAGTCACGCTGGGTAGAGAGATACAGAGAGGGGGGGTGATAATGTCTGGTTGTTTTAAAAGGTAGAGGCAAAGTCACATTTTAGAGCATCCATCAAATTAGTGGCACAGCCAGAACCCATGTGGCGTTGACCTGAGACAGCTTTTCTTGTGACTGCGTTCATTTCCCCTTCCTTTCTACTTGAGAGCCGAGTTTAGACGCTCTCACCAGCAGAGGGCAGTGTAAGGTCACAGTTGTGATGGTCAAGCCAGAGACTTGCTGTAAGGTGGAGATGTTAATGATCACTTCTTTAAACATGACATTTTGCAGCTCATCAAATGGCAGTATAATGATAGGCCCCATCGGTTTCTCACTTAATTCGGATGAAATGAAACTAATGAGACTTACATCTTCCTATTCGCAGCATTCTTTGGCTTCTCAGTATTTCTCTGTGGCACTCTGTTTCTTCCTCTGCAGTCCGCTGCACCTTTTTTCGCCAATTAGCTTTATTCCTCTGAGCATAGGCCGGAGTGCACTACCCCTAACGGCGTCACACAGGAAGAGCCACACAGAGTCACCAGGGGCAGCCAAACAGGGACAGTTAATGGAAGGCCGGATGGTGCAATATGTCTCTCTCTGCAGCAGCAGCAGCAGCAGCAGCAGCAGGTACAGGGACCCTGCCACCCCCCACCCCAGGGAGCTGAGTAACATTGGGAAGATGTCCCGACTGAGCCACTGCAAAGTCACACACCTGCAGCAGCTCTCCTGTCTCTGTTTCTGTGTATTCTCAGAGGGGGGAGAGGAACGTCGTATTCTCAATGTGTGTGGCGCGGTGTTTACTTGTTCAATGCCAAGTCCAGTGTCCAATCTGTCCCATTTATTTAGACAGGAAATCATGTCCTTTGTCTGACGGCCCCTTCCACTGACTTATGGCTGCTTGTCCGAGCGAGCTGTCGTGATGAAAGGCGCAGGGACGCTCCAGGGAAATGTGCACCACAAAGCAAGTGAGCAAATCATTTGGTTTGCAGCATGCACGCGCGCACACACACACACACACACACACACACACACACACACACAGACACACACACACACACACACACACACAAACACACACAAACACATGCACACGGTGCAGTGACAGGATGATTTACTGGCTTTTAATCGTTCCTAAATTCCCTCTTTCACAGCAGCACTTGGTTACATACTCTGGGGCCCGACATGATACAGGATGCAGCTCCACTCAAACACTACGGCAGAAACCTGGCTCACTGTAACGTGCGAGTCCATTACATTGTTTCTTGTCTCTCAGGGGTGAAAGCGCAGAGCGTGGAGCACAAACCCTTTGTAGATCTCCACTGAAAAGAGCAGGAGCACGAAGCCCAACACACTCCTTCACTGCCACCATGAAATGACTTGGTGATTTCTATTTTTTTTTTAAATTATTATTATTATTTTTTATAACTCCCAGCTCGATGTAGTGCCAAGCTGATGTTTGAAGGAGCCCGAGGGCAGAGAGCTCTGGTCAGAGCTCTGTCCTTATCTGACTACTTTTTATTTTTATTTTTTTCTTAAACATTCTGCTCCCATTCAGTCTTGATCGCGAAGTTAGCAGAGACATAATTTCGCCACTTACTCACAGTGAGCTGGGTTAGTTCTGGGCACATAATGAAGTCACATTAAAGGCATGATTCGTATCATTAGCAGTTCATGATACAGATCATGAATAAGACCATTAGATTTCCATAAAACTGCAAACTGGAAACTAATCTAATTATCTTTTTTTTATTTTTTCATTGAAGTGACTGAAAATCATGAAACCTAAAACAAAAAAGGATGATTCCAACTTTGCAACCCTTTAAAGGTGCAGTGTGTTAGATTTGAGTCATTTTTGTCACTTCTATTAGTCGAAAAAAAAAAACATTACAAAACAATTACATACTGACAATTTCATAATCATCTAAATGCATTATTCTTTCCCATTTCCCCTAAATGAGCCCATGAGTGTATGGTCACGTGAGGAGGGGGTCCTCTCTACAGGGGCCACCATGTTTTTACAGCAGCCCAAAGTGGACGTACTCAACAGACTTTGAGTTTTAATGATAACTGAGGGTTACCATTGGTTCTCCTGCATGATCCGAAGGGTGAGGATGAGGTGATGGATACAACATGCAACCTCACCACTAGATGTCACCAAATTTGATACACTACACCTTCAAACTGAAGCAGTTCATGCTCATATGTCTACAGAATTGATCAGTACTTTATTGGAATTATATGTTTTGAGGGGGAAATTGTAAAGAAAAAAAAAGAAGAGGAAAAAGAAAAAAGACAAAAACAAGAAATATATGATACTAAAATAAAATATTGAATTGAATATAATTTGGGGCTGTGGTAATGTTCATGTCATGTCATCTTCAACCACTTATCCAGTAATATGGGTCGTGGGGTATTTCCACCTGCCTAAATAGGTTTCGAATCAGTGACCTTTGTTTCCAAAGACAACTGCTCTAACCACTGAGCCACTGCCACCCCGGAAAATGCCCATCTGCTCTCAAATTCTTTGAATCATACATCTCTATGCATTTGTGTTGGAGCCTCATATTCCCCACGACCTCTATGTTGAAGATTGCCGCAATCAGTGAGCATGAGCATGTGAACTTGCCAAGTTTAAAGCTTAGCACACACACACACACACACACACACACACACACACACACACACACACACACACACACACACACACACACACACACACACACACACACACACACACGCACACGCACACACACACACACACACACACTCCTGACAACAGCAAGCAAAAATAACATATGTCTTTTGGCCCAGGGCTTTTTTGGTCAAATTTTCAGATTGCTCTCTAATACTGAAAGTATTTTTGAACCTGT
>JAFBJT010111651.1:2842-20668 GCA_016785325.1 Chascanopsetta lugubris
AAACCACGTGATAAAAAATGCAAATTAAAAAAAATAGTTTCACCTCCCGACTTAATGAAGACCCTCAGGAAACACTGTTTGAACAAAGCTCCTTATTTGTTTTGATCAACAAACCTCATGAAGGTGTCACACTCTCTGTCTCTCTCTCTGTCTCTCTCTCCCTGTCTCTCTCTCTCTCTCCAGGCACCAACGTCTGCAAGGAAAACAACGGCGGCTGCGAGCAGCTGTGTCTGTACCGCGGCAACTGGGAGCGAACGTGCGCCTGCGCGCACGGCATGCTGGCGGAGGACAACCGCAGCTGCCGCGACTACGACGGGTACCTGCTCTACTCGGAGCGAACCATCCTGAAGAGCATCCACCTCTCCGACGAGACCAACCTCAACGCGCCCATCAAGCCGTTCGAGGACCCGGATTACATGAAGAACGTCATCGCCCTCAGCTTCGACTACCACGGCGGGGGAGGCAAAGGAGCCAACCGCATCTTCTTCAGCGACATCCACTTTGGCAACATCCAGCAGATCAACGACGACGGGTCGGACCGCAAGATCGTGGTGAACAGTAAGTGCGGATCCTTCGGGTTCTTCCGTTGTAAACCTTCTCGCCCCTCGCTCAGTCGGAACTCAGCCGCTGTGTTTCAGCCTTTTCCTTTTACCAACGACGTGAAAGATGAGTCGCCGAATGTCGTCCCTCATCCCCGTCAACACCCCTCAACACCGTCAACACCCCTCAACACTGTCAACATCACACTCTCTGACAACAGCAGGATCCCCCGTGATTCACACATGCATGCACGCAAAGCTCAACCTTCTTAGCCAGAAACCGGTATCACTTAGCTCTGCCACTTGAGGCAGACACGCACATACACACACACACACACACACACACACACACACACACACACACACACACACACACACACACAAACACACACACTGAGAGAGATAGAAGACCGTGCTTTTTGCTCCTCTTTTAAATGCTACTTTTAAAGAAGTACCTTGTTGAACTCTCGATCCAGAGTCGAATGACTTTTAAAGGTTCTGGACCAAAGCCTCACAGTTTTGATTTGTTCACATGCCTTTTGCCGTCTAACTAAAGCCAGATGATTGTTCTTCCACACGAGGCACTAAATCAGAACCATTTCATGTCATCTTTATTAGTCATGTTCTACATGAAGATTTCATGCAGTGTCACCTCACTGATACCTTGTGATAAATGTTCAATGGAGGTTTAAAGAAAACCTTTTATCAAGCAGTATAGGAACCTTTCTGTTCATATTAGTTCAAATTTCACATACACCTCACAAAAAAAAAATCTATATCTCTATATATGTATAGACTGTGACTCTGAGAGGTGGAGTTGACTGTTCCTCACCTCCCCCTTGAATTCCAAGCATGGTTACCCTAAGCGTTAGGGTTAATACTTGAAGTGTATTTTATCCAGTCTGAGCTATTTTCAAAACAGAATGGTCCAACATGGCTGCCTCTGTAGAGAGGACCTTCATCTCAACGTAAAAGGTTCATTCTAGAGTATTTCAGCAAATACTTGGACATTTAAACAAATACACACAAAAGCTTGGTGTAATTACCGCACATAAAATAACTCTTGCCAATAGATAACACAGACATTTAGTATTCAGAGTGTGGTCAAATGGACGCGCTGCACTAAAGAGACAAAGTCAATAATGAGGTAGCTTCTGTCTGTATCCTGGTCAGACGAGAGATTCAGTTCCGGCCTCTCTCCGAGGTCGTGTCCAGCTCGAAGGGCTGCACCGCGTCCCGGCCGGTGCCCTGAGGACAACCAATCAGGCAGCTCTTGCACCACGCCCACCGCTCTCTGCCCAGCGCCACTAGATCTCTCCTGAACTTCCGAGACATCAGTCCGTACAGCACGGGGTTCACCACAGCCACCGAGGACGCCAGCAGCCGGGCCAGGATGGCGATGGTGTCGTAGCCGGGTAGGTCCGACATGGTTCCCCCGATGAAGGAGAGCATGAGGGCGTAGGACGGCAACCACAGCAGAGTGAAGACCAGCACCAGGAGAGCCGACGTGTGGGTGACCTGACTCTGGTAGCGCTCCAGCCGCGGGGCGTTCCCCAGCAGCCGCGCGCGGCCGAGGAAACAGTAGATCTTGGCGTACATGAACACGATGATGCCGAGCGGCAGGGCGAAGCCGAAGAGGAACAGCGCGATGCCGTACACCAGCTGGCTGAAATCGGAGAGGAAGGCGAAGCAGTAGACGCCGCTGGCCGAGCTCACCGCGCGGAAGGCGAACTGCGGCGCCGCCAAGGCCGAGGCGGGGACCCAAAGCAGGGCCACCGTCAGCTTCGTCCGCCTGTGCATGCGCAGCCGGTATGCGCACGCCGAGTGCACCACGGTGAGGTAGCGCGTCACGGCCAGGGCTGCCAGGGTGAAGACGGAGGCGGCAGAGCAGGCTACACCCAGGAAGCTGATGGCCTTGCACAGGAAGCCCCCGAAGGGCCAGTAGCCCAGGGTGATGGCGGAGGTGTGGAAGGGCAGGCAGAGCAGCAGCAGCAGGTCGGCGGCGCTCAGCGCCAGCAGCAGGGTGTCGGTGCTGTGCGGCGGTTGGCTCTCCTTCCTCCTCCTGCCGGCGAGGATGACGATGACGAGGGTTTGGCCCGCGAGGCCGCTCGCCAGGATCAGCCCGTCCAGGGCGGGCACCAGGGCTCTCACCACGGTCCCCCCCGCACGGGGGGCTTGTCCAAGGCTGCTGGTGTTCACCTGCTGCCCCGTAGTCTCCATGTTTAAGCTCAGAGCATCAGAGCCGCATGTTCACCGAGTCTCTGATGTTTGTCCTCATGCATCATCAGGATGCTGAAGATATGAGACGAGTGGTGACGATCGTACCAGCGATTCGACAATCTCACTGAAAATCAGAGTCTGGAGCGTAGATAAAAAAGTGTAAAGTCTATTGTCACATGGGGTAAACTCATGTTTATCCGGGATAAAAGTCTGATGATGGCAGCGCGCTGGGGTTTTCCTGCTGCTCTTGAGCATGTGTCCAAAAAAGATCGTTTCTCCCTCCGTCGACAGACTGAAAACGACTTCGACACAGCATCAAAGCGTCGCTTCAGAGAGAAATTGTGTTGCGGTGCATTGTCTTCCTTTTTTCAAAATGACCTTAAAGACGAGGCGGCTCTTCCCATTCCTCATCCCTAATCCCTAATCCCAGGAGCAGCCGAAGAGACGCTGGATTGATTTTCTCGAAACCGGGCAACGGCGTACACGTTCGTCCCCGCCGACGGACGTCCCGCTCACTTTGAAGACCAGTCGATGCTGTTCGATGCCTCAGCGGGAGGCTGTGGCAGCGGGAGGCTCGTTGTCCACTTAGGGGCTTCTCGGAGACCTCTGGTGTGGAGTGGCTGCATCATCATCCGTCACGGCGTCGAGTCATGGGATGACAAAAGCCACGAACGTGATCGGGAGCTGAAGGGTTTCACTGTTTCTCCTGCAGTCGTCGGAGAGGCTGCCGTCTCCCGATTGTCAGGGTTCCTCCTGTGGGTTGTCTCCATTGTTTGCCCAGTAACCATGGGCTGAGCTCATCTCGGCGAGGGGGGGGGGGAGACGCTGATGAATCCCATTACATAACACTGCCTTTAAACGCAGTTAATCGTTCCTTTTGTTCGGTGAAGCGTCTCGGGCTTTAACCCCAGACACCAGCCTGTCCTGCTCACCTGTCCCTCGGTCCTCGTGCCGTCCGGAGCATCGGAAAGACTTGGTTTGCGCGAGCCTGTGCTCACTCCACGTTGTTGTCACTGGTTGATTGCGGTCATTTCTCATGCACCTGAAACATCGCATTGAAAGCCAATGATTGACTTTGAGCCGAAAGCAAACAGTTGTGAGGGTCCGGCTCTTTATTGTTGGCTTTAAGTGGCGCTGATAAAGGCTGTTGCTAGTGTGACCGAGGCCAGATGGATGCGCACGCGGCCCAGCGCGGAGGACCGCGCCGCACAAAGGCATCGTTTCCCATCGTGTTGTGCGTCACGTACGCTGCACACACACGAATAGTACGACTGATACTGCTGCATGTACTGTGAGTGCAGGCGGGGCGCAGGGCTGTCGCAACCAATAAAGTAATTATGGCCAATAAAGTCATAAATTGCCAATAATGTCACAAGTTATTACGCTACATTTTCAAATGATTGTTTTTATTGCTTGGCCAATTATATTACATTATTGGCTAAATGTTACGTTATTGGCTCAAACATGTTGATACGTTATTGGTAAGTTATTACCGGTATGTTCTTGGCTTTTTTTACATTTAAAGGTGCATTGTGTGTAAGATGTGGTGACCTCTAGAGGTGAAGTTGCATGTTGTGTGGGACCATGTGGGAGACCCCTTGTAATTAAAACTCAAAAGATATTTAGTATGTCCACTCTGGGCTACTGTAAAAACATGGCGGCCCCCTGTAGAGAGGACCCGCTCCTCATGTAAACATGCATTAATGGGCTTATTCAAGAGTAATGGAAGAAAAAAAAGAAACATGTAAGTGATAATAAATTCACACAAATATCAACATATTGTTGTGTAATATTTTTTAGAAGAGACAAAAATGGCAGCATCTGACACACGGCACCTTTAAAATGCCCAAAGTGGTTCCATTATTGGTTTGCTGCAAGGGCCAAAAAAGGGCAAAGGATATCCCGGCCTCTTTATCTTCGCCGTTCACACCTGACTTCACCGCACCCTCCGTCCCTGAAGTGACTCAAGCTGCTCTATTTGCAATTTTCCCTCCAGAACAAGAGGTGGGCGTCCACAGGGAGCGCTGTTTGTATGTGCAGGCAGTCGGATATAAAATGACAGGGTGATAGAGTCTCTGTTAAGTAGTCCCTGAACAGCAGGCTCAGGGAAACACACGGATGAGTTTGGTACTTGCTTCCATTTGACTCATTTCTCTTTTTAACCTTCCCCACTGTGTTTGACTGCACGTGAACCCGTGAGGGAGGATGAGGATGAAAACCCTCAAAGCATTCCAGCACTGCCCCTTTAACGAATGTTACAATGTTACAATTTCCCAGGTTAAACTTTCTGCCCCCGCTGCTCCTCGGTTTTACGTGTTGCTGCTCCGCGCGCTCCCAAACCTGGCAGTTATTTGATATATATTCTCACCGAAGAGCTTCATTAGAACTCCAGCTTCTATCTTATAAGCACAAAATCATTTTATTACCACATAAAAGGTGCAGTGTGTAAGATTTGGTGTCTTTACGAAACATTCCAGTTAGCCACAGCTTCGTGTTAAATCAATTCATTTGTTTTATGCTACACTGTCATGGACTCCCTTTTCTCCTTTTATTTGTCATTATAAAATGATTTTGTCTTTTCAATAATACGATTTCTGACTCATCCTAACGTTCCTTTGACGTCTTATTATTTTGTCTTATATTATCATATTCAGCGTCACACTTCAAACTGCCTGAAAATTTGGTTCCCCTCCTAACCAAAGTACCAAACGGTGGGAAAAGCTCCTTTTTAGGGTTTTTCAAACTATTGACCATCTTCTTCCCTCTTTGTTTGCCCAGATGTGGGGTCAGTCGAGGGCCTGGCCTACCACCGTGGCTGGGATACGTTGTACTGGACCAGCTACACAACCTCCACCATCACTCGGCACACCGTGGATCAGAGCCGCACTGTTGCCTACAACCGCGACACCGTGGTCACCATGTCTGGAGAAGACCACCCCAGAGCTTTCGTGCTGGACGAGTGTCAGGAGTGAGTCGCTGATATCGAAACGCTGTGTGTTTCTTCCTGCTTGGTTTATTTGTTTTGGTTCACCCCACCGCAACTGTTCCAACTTTTATCTCCTGCTCCAGTCTCATGTTCTGGACCAACTGGAACGAGCAGTCTCCCAGCATCATGAGGGCGTCTCTGAGCGGCGCCAACGTGCTGGTGATCATCGGCAGCGACATCAAGACTCCCAACGGCCTGGCCATCGATCACCGCGCCGAGAAGCTCTACTTCTCCGATGCCACACTGGACAAGATAGAGCGCTGTGAATATGACGGGAGCAGCCGATACGTGAGACAGATGTTTCTTTGTTTCCCTCCTGGCTGTTAAAAAAAACAACAAAAAAAAACACCACCAAGACATTCTGTGAAATCATTCTCTGCGCTCTCCTCCCTCAGGTCTTGTTGAAGAATGAGCCCGTCCACCCGTTCGGCCTGGCTGTGTACGGAGACTACATCTTCTGGACGGACTGGGTGAGGAGGGCTGTCCTCAGAGCGGACAAGTACACGGGAGGAGACATGAAGGTGCTGCGCGCCGACATCCCTCAGCAGCCCATGGGCATCGTCGCCGTGGCGAACGACACCAACAGCTGTGAGTATCGGCCGCTGGCGTCGTCCTGTTGTTTGTAACGGTGGCTCCTTTCCGTCACATCGGTCCGTCTCTCCTTCACTCTTCTGCACAACAGCATTTCAATTTGGATCAGTTTGGGTATGGGTTATGCTACGTGTGGCAGCCAATAACGTGTTAATGGCCAGTCACGTAATCATTTTGTAACCATTTAAAATGTAATAAAGGCAGTAAAGTGAAAACTTGGCAATAATGTGAAAAAAAAAGTTTGAGCCAATAACAACATAACATTATTTTGCCAATAATTTAATAAGTTGTTACGTTATTGGCCTTGCATTTAAAAAAAAAAAAAAAAACTTTGACAAGGTAATCACTGCTGTCAATGAATAAATCTGTCATCACGTCATTGGCTCAAACACTGTATGACATTATTCGTATGTTAGTACATTTAAAATGTTGGCAGGTATTATTTCATCGTCTATTATTGCATTGCTACAGGGTGTTACAGACATCTGGAGAAAACAACAATAATAAAACAACAAACACAAATTTGGATCTGTCTCCTTGATGCCCTGGTTGTGTTCTTTCCCTCAGGTGAGTTTTCTCCGTGCCGAACAAACAATGGAGGTTGCCAAGACCTGTGTCTGCCCACATCCGACGGACGGGTCAACTGCAGTTGCCGTGGAGACCGTCAGCTTCTGGAAGACAACACCTGCTCTTGTGAGAGACGGGATCAGATTAGACCCGAGGCTCTTACTCGACCATACGTTTGACGGTGATTTGAAAGCTGTTGTCTTTGTCCTCGCCAGCTCTGAATATCACCTGCGGGAGTGTGGATGACTTTGAGTGTGGAAACGGCGACTGCATCAACTACAGCCTGACCTGCGATGGCATGGCCCACTGCAAAGACAAGTCTGATGAGAAACAGTCGTATTGTGGTGAGTTTTTCCCATTTCAAAAAAGTTCTGTCCCATTTCTGGTTATTAATTTAGAGGATAATCATTCAAGGCCGTGTTTAAAACAGAGGCGGGGGGGGTGGGACTTTTCAGTAAATGACCTGCTCTTCCTTCCCAGCCAATCGTATTTGTAAGAAAGGCTACAGACGCTGTATCAACGGCCGGTGCATCGGGAGTCAGTTCTGGTGCGATGGCACAGACGACTGTGGTGACCATTCCGATGAACTGCCCTGTAACAGTAAGCCTTTTATCACGTTTGTTTCTTTGCAGCAACTCAAGTTCCAACAATATTGTATCTTAATTATTCTAAATGTACCATTGTCTTTGTTATGATGTCATTCTAACGCACTGCCTCTGCTTGATCTGCACACTCTGAAATGTCTCATTCATGAGTTAAGAGGCGCTTGCGCAGCGTCAGCGGTCGCATCTCCTTTCGGAGGTGTGGACTTGCTCTGGCCTGTTTCTGTGACTGAACCCCCTGCTGTGCCTCCTGCAGTGACCCTGTGCAAGGTGGGGGAGTTCCAGTGCAAAGATGGAAGCTGCATCTCCAACTTCAGCCGCTGTGACCAGGTGGTCAACTGTGAGGACGCCAGTGATGAAATGAACTGCCGTAAGCTCTCTGCCCTTTCTCCCTCCTCATGTGCCTCTTTTACTCACTGGACGTGCACGATGCCCTTTTGTCAACATGACTGGAATTCACTCTGTGCCGCATTTTTGTTTGCACCTGCGCCTCATTGTTCTTAATCTCTTAAAGCACCCAATCAAAGGGCTGAGGTTAGGGTGAACTATTCTACTCTTTGGGTCCTGTAGCAACTAGTGGTGTAATACTCGCCAACAATATAATAATTATGGCCATTCTCTATGTAATAGAGCCAATCACGTAATAACTTACCAATAATGTAGTCAAATGGTTGAGCCAGTAACGTAATAACATTTTGCCGTTAATGGAATCAGTGATTACATTATTGGCTTTTAGGATGTTTTTATCTGCCACATTCTTCCACCCAAGTTTGAATCATGTCGATTCCTCCTGTTTTTGCAGTATTTTGGGCAAACGACAGACAAACAGATGCAGTGTTTCAGAGGGCTTTCTCTTTTCTTCTCTCAGAGCCCACAGACTGCTCCCGTTTCTTCCGCCTGGGTGTGAAAGGCGCGTCCTTCCAGAGCTGTGAGAAAACCACGCTGTGTTATCTGGCCTCGTGGGTCTGTGATGGCAACAACGACTGCGGGGACTTTTCTGATGAGAGAAAGTGCCCAGGTCTCATGTTTAGTTCCCCCCCCCCCCACCCGACCGATTTCTTCACATTTTTCCCAGAGACTTCACATTATATTTCTTCCTGTTATCCCCGCAGATAAGAGGAAGCCTAAATGTCCAGTCAACTTCTTTGCCTGCCCCAGCGGTCGCTGCATTCCTATGAGCTGGACCTGCGATAAGGAGAACGACTGTGAGAACGGGGCCGACGAGACTCACTGTGGTCAGTTTTCTCCACAGTCGTCCGCTAGCACACAAACAACCTCGCTGTTTTTCCTCTGGCACATCGAAAACATCGTGTCTGGTCAGACTAAATCAACTCCTGCTCTCCTCTCTCTCTCTCGCTCTCTCTCTCTCTCTCTCTCTCTCTCTCTTGCAGACAAGTTCTGCACGTCCACCCAGTTTGAATGTGGGAACCATCGCTGTATTTCCAGCCACTGGGTGTGTGACGGCTCTGACGACTGCGGCGACGGCTCTGATGAGGACCAGAAATGCAGTAAGTGCTCTGTAACTGAACATGCGCCACTATTATAAAAGGGCTTTATCACCACACCCGCCCGAGGCACTGAGCTTTATGGGTTGGATGTTATGTCATCAACTAATGTCCCCGTTACATCATCGCAGAATCCAAGACATGCAGTCCCGAGGCCTTCCAGTGTCCCGGCTCACACATGTGCGTGCCGCAGCGCTGGAAGTGCGACGGAGACAAGGATTGTCCCGATGGCGCCGATGAGAGCGTCAAGGCCGGATGCAGTGAGTGGGACACTCGGCGCCACGACGCCACGGAGAAGATCCACCGGCGCTCCCGGGTCTGCTGACCAGTGTGTTTGCTCTCATGTCCTCAGTGTACACCAACAACACGTGCGACGGCGAGAACGAGTTCATGTGCCAGAACAGACAGTGTATCCCCAAACACTTTGTGTGCGACCACGACATCGACTGCTCCGACGGCTCGGATGAATCCCCAGAATGTGGTGGGTGTGACCCAGTGGTTTGTTGGATCGTTGGCTCGTGGGGATTGGTTCTCACGCCTCGCCACGCTAGAGGAGAAGAGCTGACGAGACCCATGAGAATTCCGGGGTCAAAGGTCACCATGACAGAAGATGCTCGGGCTGGTGGAGACATACAAGCACAGCCACGTTGCTAGTATTTTATTTTATTTTTTTTAGATGTTTCGTACATTCACTCTGGGCTACTGTAAAAACATGGCGGTCCCCGTAGAGGGGAGCCACTCCTCATGTAAATATGCATTAATGGGCTCATTGAAGGGTAATGAGGAAAAAAGAAAACATTTAGGTGAAAATAAAGTCATGAAAATGTCAGTATGTCATTGTTTTGTAATGTTTTCAGAAGTGACCAAAATGACAGAAATCTCACAGACTGCACCTTTAATGCTCTTGTCCCGGTGCAGAATATCCAACATGTGGTCCGGATGAGTTCCGCTGTGCCAACGGTCGCTGCCTGAACCAGAAGAAATGGGAGTGCGACGGAGAGTTCGACTGTCAGGATCGTTCCGATGAAGCCCCCAAGAATCCTCGCTGCACCGACTCAGGTAGCGACCCCCATGGGCCTTTCATTGAAACTGTGGTTGCACCTGCTTTGGAAGAAGGAGCCCGGTGTGATGAGCCTGTCATTTCAGAGAGGAGGTGTAACGACTCGGCCTTCATGTGTCACAACGGAAAGTGCCTGAACGAGACTCTGCTGTGCGACCGCAACGATGACTGCGGCGACGGCTCTGATGAGCTCAACTGCTTCATCAACGAGTGTCTGAACAGTAAACTGAGCGGCTGCTCGCAGCTCTGTGACGACCTGAAGATCGGCTACAAGGTGAGACCTCTGATTGGTTGTTTTAAAAACAAGCAAACAAATAAACAAAGCAGTCAAATATAATAATCATTTCAGCCTTTTTTTCTTTTTTCCAGTGTACAACATTTCCGTACACATGAAGGAGAATTGTAGGAGAAAATACACACAAAAAATAGATTCAAATAATACATTTTAAAAAAGAACGAGAAAAGAAATAATTAGATATAATGAAGAAGTAAAAATATCAATTAAAAAGTATGTTAAAAAAGAGAAAGAGAAATATCAATTTCAGCCATTTTCATTGGAGTAAGATATAATTTGTGAATAGATTTGAAACCATCCCCAGGTCATTTCATTGGATCTTACTCAAATAGGTTTGAGAAAGATGAACAACCGTCCACGGATATAATATAATATAATATACTGCACCTATATTTTCACCTGAACACTGAAGTTCATATGTTGTTGTGACCATATATAATCCACAGAATCTCCGGCTGAGTCATATCTTAAAGTCCATAGAACGTCTCGACTCAATTGTCCGAACATTTCATAGCGGCTCACGTCTTACTCGATGACATTATTTATTTTGATCGGCCGAGAGATTAAACCTCCAACAGTCCCTGACCATGGGGTGTCTCCTGTTAATTGAGAGTTAGTGAAGATCTGAGATGAAAAAAAAAAAACAAACCGGGAAAGAAAATTTTGGAAGTGCTCTCTCCAGGCATGTGGTTATGTAAGACCAAAACATGTTTTGGCTTCGTGAAAGTTGGAGGCGAGTCTTGGAACAGCTTGAACTTTGTGTGAACTCTCACGTCTGTGGTGTTGAGACTGTGGTCAGAGCCCCATCTGAAAATGATAAGGAACTATTTCAATGTTTAGAAATCGGCACCGCAAAGGGCTTCGGTTTGAACAAAAAACGAATCTCCCGGGATTTCTTGCCGAGAGCGGGGGGGTGGGGTGGGGGGGTGGTCTTTCTCTCGGTCCCGAGAGAAAAGCAGCGTACAGAATTTGACATGACGTGCGTGTCCTCTCGCCTTCCCCAGTGCCGCTGTCACCCAGGATTCCAGCTGAAGCGAGATGGAAAAACGTGCGTGGACATAGACGAATGCACAACCACCTACCCTTGTTCTCAGCGCTGCATCAACACACATGGCAGCTTCCACTGTCTGTGCGTGGACGGCTTCGAACTCAGCCCCAACGACCCCACCATCTGCAAGTCCACATCAGGTAAGAGCGCTTCGCCTGCGCGCCCTCCGCGCTCGGCAGTTTCGGACTGAAGACCGGTTCGGTCCTGACAACGTGCGTCTTCTGTCCCGCGTCCCCGTGCAGAGGAGGAGCCTTATCTGATCTTTGCTAACCGCTACTATCTGAGGAAGCTCAACCTGGACGGTTCCAACTACACTCTGATCAAGCAGGTGAGGGTCTCGACTCTTCTGTTTCCCTTCTCGTAATACCTCTGTTTCAGGAAACAAAGAAGTTCCCTCATCCCGTCCACAGTCCCGTTGCCCCTCTGCTCACCCGGTGATGTTGTACCCGCTTTGTGCCGCAGGGCCTGAATAACGCAGTGGCGCTGGACTTCCACTATGCCGAGCAGATGATTTACTGGACGGATGTGACCACCCAGGGCAGCATGATCCGCCGCATGAACATGAACGGCAGCAACATGGAGGTGAGTGACGGAAACAAGCTCACCCTTTTTTTTTAAAAATCTCCAGGGTTTTTCAACATCGCATCGCAAAGCGCTGACTTGTTTTCAAACCCCGATCTCACCCTGCGGCTGACTGACCGACCCGCCGACCCGGCAGGTCTTACACCGGACCTCCCTGAGTAACCCCGATGGTCTGGCCGTGGACTGGGTGGGTGGAAACCTGTACTGGTGTGACAAGGGCCGGGACACCATCGAGGTGTCGAAACTCAACGGCGCCTACCGGACTGTGCTGGTCAACAGCGGCCTGAGAGAGCCCCGCGCCGTGGCTGTGGACGTACGCTATGGGTGAGACTGCGCGCCCCCGAATGATGAGCTTAAGAGAGACCGTCGAAGAAAAAGAATCAAGGTAAAGCGGAACAAACTGTGTGCACCCCCATCTTTAGGTACCTGTACTGGTCCGACTGGGGGGATAACCCTCACATCGGGAGGATCGGGATGGACGGCACCAACAGGAGCGTGATCGTGGAGGAGAAGATCACGTGGCCCAATGGACTGACCCTGGACTTCATCAATGACCGGATCTACTGGGCCGATGCCCGGGAGGACTACATTGAGTTTGCCAGTCTGGACGGTTCCAGCAGACACACAGGTGACGTTCGAGTCTCACGCACAAAGACACCTTTGTTATTACCAACACTAATCCATAGCAGGGCGGTAGCGGCTCAGCGGTCGGATCGGTTCCCTTCGGGGGCAAGGGCCAGTGGTTCGAATCCCACTTGGACCCCCTGCTACAGTGTCACTGGCCCTGACACTGATTACCCCCCGCTGGTAAAAAGACCCCGCGACCCAGATTGCTGGATTAGCGGTTGAAGACGACATGATTAATCCAGAACAATATCAACCGTATAGCCGATAGAAAGAAATGAAGCGCGACTTCCCCAGGCTTCTAACACGTGAACCTGAGTTCTTCCGTTGAACCTGTTGTGATGCGACGCATGTAAACCCACACTGATTGTGGAGCAAGGAAGCGCAAGACACTCCGTCGAATCGCTCTTTGACATGTAAACACAAACCCACCGTGGTTGGGGAGCCAGCTCGCTGCAAGCGGACAGCTCAGATTGGACAGTGAGTCTGAGGCTCCGGCCCCGGGGACGGACGCGCTGAATGGGAGAGATTGTCTTCAGCGCCGAGGCCTCCAGCACGTCTGCACAACTTCCACTTGTTCGGCAAACTCCCCCACAATAGTTGATATTGTCAGTCAGGCGGCGGTGCAGAGGAATTCTGGAGCTCGGCGGGCGTCAGCATTGGCAATGTCTCTCCGTCGCAAAGTTCTGCTCGACACGTAAACAGCCGCGCTGGCCCGTAATTCTTTGAGTAAAGAATGTACATAATGTGAATTTGTGGGTGTAGGGGATTGTGTACAGCCATTGTGTTGCTGTGAGAAGTTGTTTCATTCAGCGCCATGAGAAAATCCAGTGCAGAGACCAGTTGGAGGAGAAACTGCAATTTATTCGAACATCTGATTTTGTTTTTTGAGTAAAGGGGCAGTGTGTAAGATTTGGTGACATCTAGAGGTGAAGTGAATGTTCACCTCACCCTCGCCCCTCTGAACGTGCAGGAGAACCTATGGCAGACTAAAACTCAACATCTATTTAGTATGTCCACCCTGGGCCTTTGTAAAAACATGGCGGGTCCCGTAGAGAGGAGCCACTCCTCCGAATATAAATGAATGGGCTAATTTAAGGGTAATGGAAATGTCCGAAATCATACACACCTTTAACTTGACATTTTTAGTCCACCAGTAGTTTGCCCACTGAGTTGTGTACCCCTCCTTCAACACACACACACACACACACACACACACACACACACACACACACACACCAACCATACGAACACTAATATGGCCTTGTGTGTTTGCAGAAGAAGACTGTTTGAACTGAGATAAGGTTTGACCAAAGGGCGCTTCACACTAATCGGACTAATACCTCGGTTTAGCCTGAGGTTGTAGAACCACCTCTGTTGTATATAGAAAACATTTGAATAGTTTAAAACACATTGTTGAAATCTGAGACTCAGCTGTAAGTGTGTGTCTGTGTGTGTGAGAGAGTGTGTGCGCGCAGGCATACTTCTTGTGTGTCTTCCTGCAGGGACCCACCCATGCATGTGTGATGTAATTGGACTGAAAATAATGGCGTGTTTCCATAACGCGCTGAGCTCAAACACTGACAGCAAACACATGATATGACAAGAATAGTGGAGCAGAAAAGGGTCCAGTTCGAGTGTAAAGACTAATGAGGTGTAGAAGTTGTTATGTAACACAGATACAGTGGAGCCGCTGTAGCCGTGCACCCCCACCCTGTTTGTGTTTGAGCCCGGGCACAGCAGGACGTTTCTCTCTGGGATTCAGCTTCAAACATGACTCAGTCATTATCTAGAATACCATGGGAATCAGATGTCCTCATTTCATACATCTATTTAGATCACACGTGTCAAAGTTGTGGCCTAAAGGCATATGATTGTCTAAAAAATAAAAGACTAAAGCAAACATTGCCCATCAACTCGAGTGAGCTCCACGTGCCACTTTTTATGTGTAGCAATATATTCGGTGAGTTTACAGGCGTAACATGTATGGAAATGCATGCACAGTATTTTTAACTTATAAATAAACAATAGATTAAATAAATAATAATCAAATATGAGGACAGTTATTTTACAATATGTTAGGTAGTAATTTCATTTAGTCCCACAATTCAAACCGGCCCCGTGAGGGCAACAATAATGCTGATGTGGCTTTTAATTTCACATGAACAATCAAAGCTTTTCTGATATTTTTATTCATCTTTTTACTTATTCATTTATTTTGCAGTTCTCAGCCAAGACATCCCGCACATCTTTGCCATGACCTTGTTCGAGGAATACATCTACTGGACCGACTGGGAGACCAAGTCCATCAACAGAGCTCACAAGTCTCTGGGCACCAACAAGACCACCCTGATCAGCACTCTGCACCGACCCATGGACATTCACATCTATCACCCGTATCGCCAGCCACCGGGTAAGAAGCACAGCCCACCACATGTATGTGGAACATCTGGATGTATTGGAAGAACAGGACACTGGAAGTGTGCCAAGCTTTGAAGCAAAAAAATAATAATAATAATAAAAGGTGCAGTGGTCAAACAGCGGTACTACAACCTCTGTCTTGGTCTCATTGTGCCAATTGGCCCCGAAATACTTTTTCCCTGAACGCTAACGTTGAGAAATAATTTAAAGCAGATGAAGCATTTTTTTTTTTCATCAACCCGCCTGTTCACTTTCATACCTCTTCAGAATAATTGGCTCTTTACAAGAAGTACATTTGTGGAATGGAAGTCTAACTTGTTCCACTCCGCGTACCAGTGAGCAGCTTTCCAAGGAGATAATGGCTTTCCTGCCCCTCCACACTCCATCCACTTAAACACGAATACGCTCACGTTAGAAGTTCTGAAATCAAACAAACCTACGTCCGCAATGACAGAAACCTTCATCTCACTTTCCCCATTCCTCCAGTGCTCAACCACCCGTGCCAGGTGGACAACGGCGGCTGCAGTAACCTCTGCCTCCTGTCGCCCGGGGGAGGCTACAAATGTGCCTGTCCCACCAACTTCTACCTGGCACACGACCAGCGCACATGCATGTCCAACTGCACAGCCAGCCAGGTAGGAGAGGCCCAGAGGGCAAACACCTCCTCGTCCATGTAGATATGACTTAACGACGGCTGCACGCGAGCGTCCCATCCTGTCTCCCGTTTGTGTGTGTGTGTGTGTGTGTGTGTGTGTGTGTGTGTGTGTGTGTGTGTGTCGCTGTGGCTTGTTTGATCAACTCCTTAAAGCAGTGATTGTGTATCGACGGCCGCCACCTGGTTTGTCGGTGCGCTGTGACTCGTTTTAAAACGACTTCCTGCTTTGATCGATCCCTGTCCCTCTGCTGCAGTTTGTGTGCAAGAACGACAAGTGCATTCCCTTCTGGTGGAAGTGCGACACGGAGGACGATTGTGGCGACCGCTCGGACGAGCCGGCAGACTGCCGTAAGTGTTGTCCGCCACAAAAGCCTGTCTCAGTCACCATGTTAGGTTTTTACCCAAACTAGGGGGAGTACGAGCAAATGATTAAAGGTAAAGTATGCAGGATTCGCATGGCGGTCAAAGTCTTAAATGGATCGTTCTAAACACCCGGAAATGTCAGGAAAAATAGTCCTTATTAACAAGCCAAGTGCTCAGGATGTCGCCTGTTCACTGGCTCTTGTTTAGGAAATCACGTGGATGTATTCAGGGTGATGCTAATGAGCCCTGTTTGTCTCCTCCAGCTGAATTCAAGTGCAGGCCAGGACAGTTCCAGTGTGGCACAGGCATCTGCACCAACCCAGCTTACATCTGTGATGGAGATAATGACTGTCAGGACAACTCGGATGAGGCCAACTGTGGTGGGTGTCTCTGCTCATACACACTTACTCAGTCCCAAGTTCTCTCCTTATCCTACAGGGATGTTGATTGATGTTATTTCTTATTGACGCCATTTTATTGCTTATGACCGATAAGTGCACACTCTTCCCCGTCTCTCCTCAGATATTCACGTTTGCCTGCCGAGTCAGTTTAAATGTTCCCACCCCAGCCGCTGCATCCCGGGCATCTTCCGCTGTAACGGCCAGGACAACTGTGGAGAGGGAGAGGATGAGAAGGACTGTCGTGAGTTTGATTCTTCTTTTTTTATCTATTTTTTTTATTTTTTTATCTCCATGCCATCTCTGATATCGTCCTGGTCTCATTTTCACCCGGCAACTACTAACCCCATCTTCCTCATCCGGCAGCCGAGGTCACATGTGCTCCCACCCAGTTCCAGTGCGCCATCACCAAGCGCTGCATCCCCCGTGTGTGGGTGTGCGACCGCGACAACGACTGCGTGGATGGATCCGATGAACCTGCCAACTGCAGTACGACTCCGAGCTTATTTTCCACTTTGCCGTCTGAGTCATTCTCGGAGGCTTGTGTATAAACGCCCACGTGTTTTCCCTCTGCAGCTCAGATGACCTGCGGTGTGGATGAGTTCAGGTGTAAAGACTCTGGACGCTGCATCCCTGCCCGCTGGAAGTGTGACGGCGAGGACGACTGTGGCGACGCCTCCGACGAGCCCAAAGAGGAGTGCGGTAAGAAGCCCGCCTTTCAAAATCAGATAAAAGCACTGAAGGTAACCGAGAAGAGGGCACCGTGCTGACTTGACCACTAGATGTCGCTAAATCGGACACATTTGACTTTTCAAAATCGTACACATTGGAACTTTAAGATCCCTTTGGGGCACTACTCAACATTTTTAAATGTTAACTTAAAGGAGCAGTTTGTCAGATTTCAGTCGTTTTTTGTCACTTCTAAAAATATTACAGAACAATTGCATATGGATATTACAATGAATTTATTATCCCCTAAATGTTTTATTGTCCACATTACCCTTAAATGAGCCCGTTAATATATAGTTACATTAGGAGCGGGTCCTCTCTACAAGGGTCGCCATGTTTTTACAGTAGCCCAGAGTGGCCATACTAAACATCTTTTGAGTTTTAATGACAACTTGAAGTCTTACCATAGCTTCTCCTGCATGTTCAGAAGGGTGAGGGTGAGGTGATGGATACAACATGCAACTTCACCTTTAAACAGAGGATGGATCTAATCCATCAGCACAAAAACTCAAGGTCACTGTGGCCACAGAAACATGTCTGTGTCTCTCAGCATCATGTCTTCAATATGCATTTGGAGAATGTCCTCACACTTTGACTGAACTGATTGTATTTACAAAAGTGAAAAGTTAAAGGCCAATGTG
>JAFBJT010111651.1:31371-38886 GCA_016785325.1 Chascanopsetta lugubris
GCCCTCGGAGGCTGAATCAATGCTTTAACATGCCATGCTGTTGGATGGGAATTCACAAACAAAACAATATTGGAAGGAACTAAGCGATACAGACCATGATGACTCAGCATTTCCCCTCCCTGATGGAGGTAGTCGGAGGTAGAGAGGGGAGACAACTCAATTGGGGGACCCCGGGGCCAATCCCAGGCCAGTGAGGAGATACAATCTCTCCAACCTGGACTTCAGATGTATTTATCTAATCCTAGAGTTGTATTTGAGTTTGACCCAAAGTTTTGTTTAATCAGATTAACGAACAATGGTGAAGGAAAGTCATTGTTTGCGAGCAGGTGGTTTTTAGAGCCTGCTATTGTTTCCTGACAAAGTTAGCGTTCACGTTAGCAGCCATACAAGATCTATATATAATCAATAATCATCTATAGATCAAGTGAGCTGTAGAGGAGAAGAGAGGCGGAGCACAGGTAGAGCTGGGGATTGGCCCCTGGTGCTGTCGCAGCACCAATAGAACATGCCGGGTCGGCCTCAGGAGGCCACGCCCCTTAATTAAGCACAGAGGAGCGCGTGCAGCCTCAAGTGGCCACCCTGTGAACTGCACGTTTTTCCACTTCCAAACTAACTTGAAATGAGATCTGATTTGACAATCAGATTTTCTGTGTCCTCACAGCCTGGACACAGAAAAAATAAATAAATAAATAAATAAATAAAAAGAACAATCTGTGTCACATCAACGGGAAAAGAATCGAGATGAGTCACGTCATGATCGGAGCATTTGTCGTGTTCAGCCTCTGGGGGGTTTGTTATTTTAGGAATTCAGGAGACGCTTGGGCTAAAGACGCCGTCCACCAAGCGTTAACAGCGCCCCCCGGTGTGACTGTTAAAGAGCCATGTCTCAGCTCGGCAGACAGGTGAGTGCTGCAGTTAGTGCCCATAGGAAGTGAATTACACAAGAGTGAGGGTGGGATTGAATTAGAGACCCTAAGAGGATGATGGGAGGAGTCCTGCTGGGGTCTGCCTCTTCGAAAAAACACTTACACTGAACAGCATGGCTCTCCACGGGTTTGTATTATTATTATTTTTATATTTTTTTTAACAATGAGACACAGGGGGGCCTGGTCTAATTCCCAGTACATCTCACTCTGACATGTTAACAGGAGTCAGCTCTTTAATCACGGATTCGCGGCCCCGCCGGAGATGATCCGCCCCCCCGCTGACTTTGTTCTGGTGGCGCGGCGTCGCCTCGCGCCGTCTCTCGCCCGGACTTGTCATCTCGCAACTGTCACTGTCATCTCATGTCCCTCCATCATCATTCATCTTTCCCTCTCACTCTCTCGCTCGCTCGCTCGCTTCGTGCATCAGACACAACGGAGGGATTCATCTCCTACTATGGACTTGTTTACATGCCGCGCGATTCCTCAGAGCACTTCAGATGGAGAGTGTGCTTGAGCATTAGAGAGAGGGAAGGAGAGAGAGAGAGAGAGAGAGAGAGAGAGAGAAAGAGACTTGCATGTGCACATTACTTCCTGCTGCATCGTTGAACACGTTTAAGGAATGTTGAGTCACAACGCATTGCAAAAAAACAAAAACAAAAACAACGCAAAAAAAAAAGTTCCAAATCCAGAAGATCACAGTCATTGTTATTCCTCTGACAACGTTTCTATGCAGATTGCCAGGTTGTTTTCCCTCCACACTATAAAAAATTCATTTGGAAATCAAATGATACACAAGAATTCACCTGCACAGAAACTGAAAATGAGCCACAGGCCACATGGGCTGTATAATATAAAGCACCTCATTTCCCAAGCACCACCAGAGGATAGGAAATCCTGGCTCTGTGCTACAATAACAAATCCTGCCTTTACCTCGCAATGGACCCTTAAAAGGTGCATTAGTTGTTTGTTCAAATGAATTTTGAATACCAGTGAATGAGGCGGCTGCTGCAAAGGCCTAACGAATGAGACATTTCCCGACGGCTGTGAAGTCACTTCCTGTGAGAATGACGTCGCAGTGATGTGGGCGACACTGGCGCTAGCACCCGAGCCAGTGGTCCTAAGTGCCGGTAGCGTCTCTAGCGCGATAGCTAGCTGTGATACAGCATCAACAGTGCAGAAGTGGTCCGTGAATAAACGCCCGGCAACTTCGGCCACACATATTCCCCTGTTGGCGGATTTGGCGCTAGCTCTCCCTTCAAGTGACATCTAGTGGTGAAGTTGCATATTGCAGGTCAGTAACGCATGTAGGAGAACGCACGCTAGCCTTACGTTATCATTAAGTCATATGTTATCTAACTCAAAAGCTGTTTAGTTTGTCTATTCTGTGCCACTATAAAAAAAAAATATGGCCGCCCCCGAAGAGAGGACCTGCTCCTGAGATACACGTAATAAAAAAAAAAAATAATAATGATGCATTCAGGTACTTATACACGCTTAAGTATAATTAAAATGGCCCTGTTCAGTTTTCTATGAAATAGAAGTGTGAATAGCTCGGATGCGATTATCGCCTTTATATTTTGTGCATTCAGACCCAACATGGCGGCATATGTGTTGTTGTGCAGCAGCGACAAGACTTGACGCCGATCCATGACTTGGGGGCGGAGAAATAGGTCAACTAGAAGCAGGCAGGCAGGCAGGCGGAGTGGAAAGGAGGGTGGGAGGCCGGGTGGTGGTGATGGTAAGGGGGCGGGGGAGGGTGAGAGGGGGGTGAGGAGGGGGCATTTCTCAGCGACAGACTGCCATACAGTATATGGACTATTCATGAATAAGCTCTGTGTAAGCCCTTGGGCGCTGCTGTGGCCCCGTTACTATGGCGTCCGCGGTGGAGGGTCGATGGAATGTGCGGCCTTACCGGGCAACAAGGAATGGAGGAGGGGGGGGGGGGCAAGGGGGGAGGGGGGGGGGGGGGGGGGGGGGGGGGGGGGGGGGGGGGGGGGGGGGGGGGGGGGGGGGGTGTAGGGCTAGAGAGGGGCCCGAGCCTCGGACTACTTTGGTCACTGGTCACATCTCCACCTTCCTCCTCGTCTCTCCTGCTCTGTCCCTCAATGTCCCCTTGGCGGCATATGTGTTGTTGTGCAGCAGCGACAAGACTTGACGCCGATCCATGACTTGGGGGCGGAGAAATAGGTCAACTAGAAGCAGGCAGGCAGGCGGAGTGGAAAGGAGGGTGGGAGGCCGGGTGGTGGTGATGGTAAGGGGGTGGGGGGGGGGGGGGGGGGGGGGGGGGGGGGGGGGGGGGCATTTCTCAGCGACAGACTGCCATACAGTATATGGACTATTCATGAATAAGCTCTGTGTAAGCCCTTGGGCGCTGCTGTGGCCCCGTTACTATGGCGTCCGCGGTGGAGGGTCGATGGAATGTGCGGCCTTACCGGGCAACAAGGAATGGAGGAGGGGGGGGGGGGCAAGGGGGGAGGAGGGGGGTGTAGGGCTAGAGAGGGGCCCGAGCCTCGGACTACTTTGGTCACTGGTCACATCTCCACCTTCCTCCTCGTCTCTCCTGCTCTGTCCCTCAATGTCCCCTGAAGCTTGGCTCGTCCTCGTCCTCTTTCTCCCATCTCCCGCTCTCTCTCCCTCTCGCTCGCCCACCCATCTCTCTCTCTCTCCCTCTCTCTCCGCCTTTGTCTCCGTCTTCCTGTGACCCATCCCTTCATCCTCACCTGCTCCCGCTTTCATCACGGATCTCACACCTGAGTCCCTTCACAGCGCATTAGTCTGCTGCCAGTGTGTGTGTACATGTCTGTGTGTGTGTGTGTGTGTGTGTGGTGCTGTGGCTGTGCATCCCGCTGGTTAACCATCTGTTGCTCTTGTCAGCTGACTGGATTGAACCCGTGCCTCTGACGCCTCCGACCTGTCTGTGTATGTGTGTGTGTGTGTGTGTAGGCTCTCAGCCTTATTTACATAAAGAGCCAACGTCTGTATGAAAATCACAGTGTTACTTTTTTGGGGGGGGGGGGGGGGGGGGGGGGGGGGGGGGGGCTCCCCCCCCGCACCCTCATCATCGTTGTCAACATGGTGAGTCACAGCGAGACAGCAAACAGCGGTGACATGTCTGTGGTCGCTACCCTCAAACTTTGGCCTTTTCTCGTTCGGGTGAAACACGCGGCATCGGCGCAGGTGCTGCTTGGGTTTGATGCGTGACATCGGCGAAATGTCAGAGCGAGCAGAGGAGAGAGAGAGAGAGAGAGAGAGAGAGAGACGAAAAAAGCGCAGAGACAGCAAACATGAAAAGCCACTCTCTCTCTCTCTCTCTCTTTGTGTCTGTTCTTTCTTTGTGTGTGTGTGTGTGTGTGTGTGTGTGCATGTGAGAGATGGTCAGTTTGCCTGAATGCCTGAATCCCCCATCACACACACACACACACACAAACAACACAATCCCCCCATCATCATCATCATCATCACCACCACCACCAATGCCAGTATTATGATCAACCAACCCCCTCCTCATCTCACAGCCAGCTGACCTACTTCCTGTCTAGCCACTCAGCCAGTGGTTGACTACATAGTCATATGAGCGCTTCTGTGTGTGTGTGTGTGTGTGTGTGTGTGTGTGTGTGTGTGTGTGTCATGATGAGTCAAAGTGCATGGTGAATAGACAATTAAATATGAAAGAGGGGAACGGCAAACAGAGTCCCTGCGCTGCCATGAGAACTTGTATTTGTGTCAATCACATAATCTTATCCCATCATCACTTTCCATCTTGACTTCTGCAGAAGTCGAGGATGAGCATGTTCGTGCAGGAGTCAGACTACACACAAAGAAAAGGCCAAAACCAAACTTGTTTATGTGGTTTCACTCTGTCGCCAAATTCCAGGTATGATCGAGCGCCACCTCTAAGACGTAAACAAAGCTTACAACAAACAGTCAAAATGAGTCACTTTTTTTTTTTTTTTACAGCGTGCCATCGTATGTGAAGAAGTCCGGCTGAACACCGGGTAACACCTGGGATACACAGTGGCTTTGTCAATACCGAGGTTCTGCTGTGTTTGATCAGCAGTGGAGCAACAGCGAGGTTTCAGGAAGGATCTCTGAAATAGTACATTTTCACATGTAACGAAACATGTGATTCAAATGTTAGCCATGTCAAAAAAGAGGAACAGGAAGGGTTGTGAAAAGTCACACCGCCCCCTATCGACCTGGCATATGTATTACAACCTTGCAAAAAAAAAAAAAAGAAAGAATCGGAAACACAAAAGAACTGTCTTTGATGAAAGAAATGTTTTCTTATTACGATACGATGTCGAACGCGACTCCCGTTATTTCCGAACACATGTGACTGATTGTGCGAGCGTGTGTGTGTCCTGAGTCACAGGACGTGACAGGCGCTTCACATGGGCTAATGGGACATGCATGGCCCGACTCCGAGACCCCTTCACTGCTCTTCATCTGCTCTGTCCGCCTCACTCTGCATCTCCTCCTCATTTCTGCCACATCCCCCTTTCGAGCGATTCTGCTCCAATGAGATCACGCGATTGGCACGAAGCTCAAAAGTGGCGTTTGACAGAGACGCGAACTGTCTTTGATAAAAGAAATGTTTTCTTATTACGATACGATGTCGAACGCGACTCCCGTAATTTCCGAATACATGTGACTGATTGTGCAAGCGTGTGTGTGTCCTGAGTCACAGGACGTGACAGGCGCTTCACATGGGCTAATGGGACATGCATGGCCCGACTCCGAGACCCCTTCACTGCTCTTCATCTGCTCTGTCCGCCTCACTCTGCATCTCCTCCTCATTTCTGCCACATCCCCCTTTCGAGCGATTCTGCTCCAATGAGATCACGCGATTGGCACGAAGCTCAAAAGTGGCGTTTGACAGAGACGCTAATGGACAGAGGAGGAAGTACTCCACTCACCCGGGTGTTAGCATGTTTTTTTTTTCCTAAAATGGACATATGTGAAAACTGTATTCACACCTGGGTCACATGACTCCAGGGCCGATGTAATCAGCATTTGGATCGTGCGGATCAGGTATGGCAAGGATGCGGGTTGCCGTGGCAACATTTCCAAGGAGCTCCAACATGTTAATGCTGTACTACACTTCCTGGTTCATCTACGATGTCACACCAGCACAAAAAAAACCCACAACAACGAAGAACCTCATCGGTATTGCAAACATACTTTGAAGGGAATAAGTTACCTAATGCACCTGGAAAAGATCGGTATGGAGGATTTTTCCTTATTCCAGTGAGAAAGCGACTTCACACAGACTCGACGCCGGAACAAACAAATAATAAAATTGATGGAAAACAACAGGAAGTGGACGGGGCATCGGCGTTCGTGACAGAAGCAGAATCACAGACGAGGGATCAGGCACGTAAGAGACAGAAGGAGACAGGTGCAGCGGACAAGGACACAGGTAAACACAGGCAGCCAGACAGCAACTGCATTGTGTGTGTGTGTGTGTGTGTGTGTGTGTGTGTGTGTGTGTGTGTGTGTGTGTGTGTGTGTGTCCTCAGAGCAGCAACAGAGCAGGGTCTGGAGCCGTGTTCTCTCATGTGCACCGTCACATACTCATGTGCATCACACACCTACAACACGCTGAGTGACACACAAGCGTGATGGGGAACATGTGTATGAGAGAGAGAGGGAGAGAGAGAGAGAGAGAGAGAGAGAGAGAGAGAGAGAACAAATGAACAAAGAACTGGCAGTAACAGCCTGCAGAGGTTCAGCTTTGATGGAGAGGAACCTAGTGACCACAGGTAGGTTAGGACACGCACGCACGCACGCGCACACACATACACACACACACACACACACACACACACACACAGAGTTATAATGCATGTAAGAAGCATCACACATCACACACACACAAACACGCAAGGCTGCAGCAGCAAACAGCACAGGAAAGAGTATCAGTTTGTCTCCCTTGATCTCTCTCTCTTTCACACACACACACACACACACACACACACACTTTGACTGCAGCAGCAAACAGCACAGGACTTGCAACACTTGCTTTCTCTCTTGCACACGCACATACACACATTCACTCTCTCTCACACACACACACACACACACACACACACAATAATTACACAAAGAAAGGCTACAGTAGGACAATATTTGTAACAAGCAACTTGAAATATGAAAATATGAAAAGTGTGTGTGTGTGTGTTGGAAATAGGTTAAATTCCTCTGCTGTCTGAATCACGGCCCACGCTAAAAGCCTGGTCCACTGGAAGGAGAAGAGACACAAGTATCCAGGTCAGCACAATCACACACACACACACACACACACACACACACACAACACACACACACACACTGCAGCAACAAACTGCACAGCACAGGACAGTTACAGTTTGTAGCCATCTCTCTTACACACACACACACACACACACACACACACACACACACGCTCCACCGTCATGTTTGTCAAAGTCTATAAATAAACACATTGCTGTATATGACCTATAATTTAACACAACACAGTCTCCCATCCACATATCCGCCTCGTGCACGCGCATGTGCGCGCTCCAGCCGCCGGCTCCTGCCCCTGATGCTGCTGCTGCTGCGCCTGCTG
>JAFBJT010111651.1:43187-63742 GCA_016785325.1 Chascanopsetta lugubris
TCGGTGGGACGGTGGGACAGTTGGACGATGGGATGGTGGGACGGTTGGACGATGGGACGGTGGGACGGTGGGACGGTGGGACGGTGGGATGGTGGGACAGTTGGACGATGGGATGGTTGGACGATGGGATGGTGGGACGGTGGGATGGTGGGATGAGCTGCGGTGTGCGGGTGGATTCCTGAGGTAGCCCAGTTGTGAAATGATCAAAACGCTGCGTCGCCATCTTCCCTTTTTCAAAGTGGTATAAAAATACATAAGCAAACATCTCGTTCCATAAGTACAAACTTTTTTTTAGTAAACACCTTTTTTTAATTCTTGTTTCTCCCTCCTCCTCCTCCCCAGTGCGTCAGACCTCCGTGCCGTCGTTGAGGTTGCTGCGCAGTTTGACCTCCAGGTTGACCTGCTTGACCTTGGCCTTGCCGTTGGCGTCCTGGTTACGGTGGAGGATGTTGACGTTCCTCACCGTGCAGTGTTTGCTGCTGAAGTTCTTCTCCACGCACTTGTCCATGCACACCTCCACCTTGGTGTTGAGCGGGTACTGCTCGTACTCCTTGGCGCCCTGGCCCTGCTTCCTCTTGGCGGCGGCGGCGAGTTTATTGATTTGTTTATCTATCCATCTATCTATTTTTTGCCAGACAGGAAGTTGTAAGAAGCTGGACAGGAAGTTGTTGTGTTTTGCTGCACATATGGATGCTACTTACTGTGTATTCAAGGAAATACAGGAGGGTCACACTCCAAGGAGCCATTTCTAAAAGTTCTTCCTGTCAGTCCTTATGAAATGGCGCCACCATGTGGACAAAGGGGCAAATGGAGCTGTTTTCGGTGTTTTCGTGTGGACACCACCTGAGCTAGCAAAACAAGGGATGTCAAGTAGAAGGTTTGATGGAGAGAGCGACGGGTTCAGGCGGACGGTGGGATGATGGGATGGTTGGATGATGGGACGGTGGGATGATGGGATGGTGGGATGGTTGGACAGTTGGACGATGGGATGGTTGGACGATGGGATGATGGGATGGTGGGATGATGGGACAGTTGGACGATGGGATGATGGGATGGTGGGATGATGGGATGATGGGATGATGGGACAGTTGGACGATGGGATGGTGGGATGATGGGATGGTGGGACAGTTGGACGATGGGATGGTTGGACGATGGGATGATGGGACAATGGGATGGTGGGACAGTTGGACGATGGGACGATGGGATGATGGGATGGTGGGACAGTTGGACAATGGGACGGTGGGATGATGGGATGGTGGGACAGTTGGATAATGGGATGGTGGGATGGTTGGCCGGTGGGATGGTGGGATGGTTGGCCGGTGGGATGGTGAGATGATGGGATGGTGGGACAGTTGGACAATGGGATGGTGGGACAGTTGGACGATGGGATGGTGGGACAGTTGGACGATGGGACGGTGGGATGGTGGGACAGTTGGACGATGGGATGGTGGGACAGTTGGACGATGGGACGATGGGATGGTGGGACAGTTGGACGATGGGACGATGGGATAGTTGGACGATGGGATGGTGGGACAGTTGGACGATGGGACGATGGGATGGTGGGACGGTGGGAAGATGGGATGGTGGGACAGTTGGACGATGGGATGGTGGGATGGTTGGCCGGTGGGATGATGGGATGGTGGGACATTTGGACGATGGGACGATGGGATGATGGGATGATGGGATGATGGGATGGTGGGACAGTTGGACGATGGGACGGTGGGATGATGGGATGGTGGGACAGTTGGACGATGGGATGGTGGGATGGTTGGCCGGTGGGATGATGGGATGGTGGGACGGTTGGACGATGGGATGGTGGGATGATGGGATGGTGGGACAGTTGGACGATGGGATGGTGGGATGATGGGATGGTGGGACGGTGGGATGATGGGATGGTTGGACGATGGGATGGTGGGACGGTTGGACGATGGGACGGTGGGACGGTGGGACGGTGGGACGATGGGATGGTGGGACAGTTGGACGATGGGATGGTGGGATGATGGGATGGTGGGACAGTTGGACGATGGGATGGTGGGACGGTGGGATGGTGGGATGAGCTGCGGTGTGCGGGTGGATTCCTGAGGTAGCCCAGTTGTGAAATGATCAAAACGCTGCGTCGCCATCTTCCCTTTTTCAAAGTGGTATAAAAATACATAAGCAAACATCTCGTTCCATAAGTACAAACTTTTTTTTAGAAAACACCTTTTTTTAATTCTTGTTTCTCCCTCCTCCTCCTCCCCAGTGCGTCAGACCTCCGTGCCGTCGTTGAGGTTGCTGCGCAGTTTGACCTCCAGGTTGACCTGCTTGACCTTGGCCTTGCCGTTGGCGTCCTGGTTGCGGTGGAGGATGTTGACGTTCCTCACCGTGCAGTGTTTGCTGCTGAAGTTCTTCTCCACGCACTTGTCCATGCACACCTCCACCTTGGTGTTGAGCGGGTACTGCTCGTACTCCTTGGCGCCCTGGCCCTGCTTCCTCTTGGCGGCGGCGGCGCGGTGGTGGCGGCAGCGGCGGAACAGGAAGCAGGAGGCCAGCAGGACCAGGACCAGCATGGTGACGGCGGCCACGCCCCCGCCCACCGAGCTGCCCACGTGCGCGTTGTAGGAGGCGGAGGGTCCGGCGTCCAGGCGCAGCGACTTCATGTTGGTGCCGTTCTTCACCTGGTCGCCCTCGTTGTCGTAGATCAGCGACTCGTCCAGCGTCAGCCGGCCGCTCCGGTCCACCAGGTCGCGCCGGGGCCGACTCAGCTGGTACGTGAGCGAGCGCTGGATCCGGGGACTGGACCTGGACTCGGGGCTGATCACGTAGATCACCTGCAGGTACCACTGATGCCCCGCCTCCACCTGTCAATCAACAGAGAGAGAGAGTCTGGTATCAACTTTGTTTTCAACTTTGTTGATTAACTTTTCACCAAAACACAAATGTGTCACCAAGACATTATAATATGAATACAAGACAATGTATGTATACATATATATATTCACGTGTGTGTGTGTGTGTGTGTGTGTGTGTGGACCTGAGTACCCACGCATACACACACACACGCAGAGCATTTAAAGACCTTAGATTAAAAGCGGGAGACCTGCCTGTCTGATTCTTGTGTTGCCATGGAAACAGTGTATACGCGTGTATAGATATAAACCTCAGGAGGCTCCGCCCACCTTGTACAGAGCGTCGACCTTCATGGTGAAGCCGTCCACGCCCGGCATGGCCGACATGGGCTGCAGCTCCACCGTGTCCGAGGCGAAGTTCGCCTCGAAGGGAACGTCGTGGAAATACTCGTCACACACGTCCGGCTGTTTACGATCCTGGGACAGAGACAGAGACAGAGACATGGGTCAGGGACAGAGACAGAGACAGAGACAGAGACATGGGTCAGGGACAGAGACAGAGACAGAGACAAGGGTCAGAGACAGAGACAGAGACACGGGTCAGGGACAGAGACAGAGACAGAGACATGGGACAAAACATGGTGCTCCCCATAGGGTGGAGCCTCTCCTGATGTAACTATACGTCAAAAGCCACTTGTTAGGGTAATGTAAAAAACAAGTCATACTGTTTATGTGATTATACATTTGTACAAATATCTGTATACAATTGTTCGGTCATTTTATTTCTACAGATAGAAGTGACAAAATTCAACTGAAATCGAACACACTGCTCCTTTAACTTCTCACACATTCACACTCTTCTTTCTATAACTTGGCCCGGAGTGGAACAAAATCAAACCACAGGAACCACCTGTTCTTCCTGTTTAACGATAAATATCAGTAAGTCTTTTACACTTACTCAGTATTTGCTGTAGATATTTATATGCGTGGCAAGACAGCGAGGGTTAAATTGGGAGATTTAGTTTTGTGGAGATCCGACAACGCCACCTAGGGGGAGTTTCACCCCTAGGAAATTCTAGAATAGTACCACCTCTGACACGAGACAGGAAAAGGGCCACACACGTTTGAACAAATGCTGAGCACTGTAAAAACATGGCAGCCCCCATATGGAGGACCCATGCCTCATGTCAATATACATTTATGGGTTAATTTAGGGGTAAAAGGAAATGTTTAAAACACTTCTGTGATAAAATGTCAGTATGTCATTGTTTTGTAATATCGTTAGAATTGACAAAAATAACAGGAATGTTATACACTGCACCTTTAACACTGCGCAGTCTGCATGTGTGAGCTTCTATTCAGCTGGGATTGGATTGTTTTTGGAAACTGGCTTGATTTTTGTTTTGGTCGCTTGAAAAAAAGTCCAGCAAAACAGCTTTCGCCAAGCTTCTCATCTTTGTCTGTGTTTCTTGAAATTGTAAATCACCTCTCAGAGATGGTTAGGGCGGATGATATCGTAGATGTGGAGAGATGGGAGGGTCTTACTGTGTGGTAAATACACTAGATGCTGAGGACAGTACATGTGCAAAGTAGATTGCGTTGTCTTCAGACACCCACCCCCTGTGTACACACACACACACACAAACACACATACATGCACACACACAAACATTAACACTACAAACAAAATTCCCCAAACAGAAGTATTCAGGTCTGCTTGTGTCCCTGCCAAGCTCCACGAACAAGCCTGCTGTGCTGCAGCCAAGTCCTCCTCCGACCAGAGGAGGACCTATTCACAGACGGTCGAGCAGCACGGAGAGACGGAAACCGAGCCAAAGAGGGGGAGAGAAAGTCAAATGGAAGGGAAAGTGGAGTTACTGAATGGACAGAGGATGCAACCATTCTCCAGCATCTGAGGCCTTGAAAGAACCCGGGTCAATAGAGCAGACAGACCACTTTCTTCTCTCACAGAGGCATCATCCCCTACAGGATTCACTCTGTCTCTGCGCTGCAAGTTTGATTCAAAATGATGTGGTGATTATCAAACGGGGCAAAACAAATTGCCCGTGCAGCATTTTCAATCCAGGATGTGATTTGGGTTCAACCTTTTTCGTGATTGACCTGGATGATTGAGCCAATGAGACATCGTTATTATCATGCTAAAATGTGTGGCAGTAGCGATGCATGACAAACAGACCGAGGCAGGAATAGCTCTGGAATCAGGCTTGTGATGAACATCCAGAGGTTAAGTTGAAATGTTGTATCCATCACTTCACCCTCTCCCTTCTGAGCGTGCAGGAGAACCTATGGTAGCCCTCAGTTGTCATTACAACTCAAAATATGTTTAGTATACCCATTTAGGGCCACAGTAAAAACATGGCAGCCCCCCGAGAGAGGACCTGCTCCTCATGTATGGGCTCATTCCAGGGAAATGACGATAAAATATAACATTTAGGTGATTATGCATTCATTTAAAGGTCTGTATGTCATTTTTTCGTAGTGTTTGTTGAAGTGACAAAACTGATTCCGTTGGTGGCTGATGATGAAGCCTTAGAGAGTTTATAAAGATGGACGTAACATACGTGATGTCACCCGTTGGTTTCTGTTGAGTGAGCAGATCCAGTTTGAGGTTGAACTCGGTTGAGGGTGTCGCACGGACCTGTTTATGTGTCGCACACTTGAATGAGGAAGTAAACGCACAAGTTGGATGTGCTCTGTCTCGTTATTCGAACAAACACACACAGGATAACACAACTTGGTGTCAGAAGTGGGATCTGTGAACGCAGAGAAGACAAACTAAACCTGGAAAAAAGGGAGAAGGAGAACGAGGGGAATATGGAAGGAGTGGCAGCACCACGCAGCCACCCCCCCCCGCCCCCGCGCTGGCTTCGCAGTTAGCCCTGCCAGGCGAGTTCGATTTCACGGACCATAATGAAAGGCCGAGACGGATGAAACACTTTGAACGCTATAGAATAGCGTCGGGACTGGACAAGCAGTCGGAGGAGTTTCAGGTGAGAGCTTTTATGCACGTGGCTGGTGACGACGCTGAAGACATTTTGAATGTTTTACCTCTGACTGACGCAGAGGAAAAACTCATACAAGTGTGTCACGAAAGCTTTCAACGCGCACTGCGCCAGCAAGCGGAACGTCATGTTTGAAAGAGCAGGCTTCAACACACAGAGCCAGGAGCCCGGTGAGAGTGTGAAGTCTTTCAGAATACGAACATTGGCTGAACTCTGAGTTTGGTGCCCTACAGGAGCAGTTCATAAGGGACATACGGTTGTGTGTGGACCTGACACATCGGAACAAGTGGGTCCAACGAGAGACACATCCTCCCAGCAGAAGACCACACACTTGCCATGCTCGGAGGAGCGAAGGTCTTCGCAAAGCTGGACGAAGCTTCAGGCTTCTGGCAAATCCCATTGTCAGAGGGGAGCTCACTCCCGACGACCTTCATCAGCCCATTTGGCCGATACGCCTTCAATCGCCTGCCGTGTGGGATTTCATCAGCCCCCCGGAGCATTTCCAGCGTCGCATGTCACAGTTGCCGGGGGAGTGCGCAGGTGTGGTCTGTCATGCTGATGATATACTGGTGTATGGAGCGGACACATATCAACACAGTGAGAGACTCCATCAGGCGCTGAAGAAGATGGAGAGTGAAGGTCTGACCCTGAATGGAAAAAAAAATGTGAATTTACAGAGAGCAGCGTCATGTTTCCGGGCCACAGAGTCACAGCAGAAGGCGTGTCGGCCGATCCAGGCAAGGTCAGAGCGATAATGGAGATGCCTGAACCAACAGACGTCGAAGGGGTGAAAAGAGTAATGGGGATGGCCAACTACCTGAGCAGGTTTTTACCCCACCTGGCCTCATACACGCGCCGGATCAAAGAGTTGCTGTGTGAAAGGAATGAATGGTGTTGGGATGCGCCACAGGAGGAGGCATTTGAAAGACTGCAAACGGAACTGAGCTCATCACAAGACGTCAGCTGATGCCTCATCTTTTGGGCTCGGAGGGGCTCCTGACCCAAAACCAGATGGAGGGAATGTGGAAGCCGGTCATGTTCATGCAGAAACACATTACGCACAGATAGAAAAGGAGGGTTTGGCCGCAACGAGGGCGTGTGAACATCTCTCATCTCTAAACGCACAAGTTGGATAGACAGGATGACACAAAAGTTTTGACAGTGCTTTTGAATCAAATTGTGGGCAAGTCCCTTGTCGCCATCTTGCCGAATCCTAAATTCCCCTAGTTCCCGGCTCATTCAAAAACGGGCAATAAGGCGGTACACACAGAGCTGTAGGTGGGCCTGCCATGGTGCTGCCGCATCACCGGGTGGGCCCAGCTGTCAGTCAAGAAGCCACGCCCTCAAATATGCACAATTACAAATCGAAATAAGCGAGTTGGAAATAAATAATAAATTCACCCCCACACAGTGGTCAGGGGAAAACATTTGACTGATTGTGACCAGAACCTTGTTTCATTCACCTCTGAAGTTATACATTTCAACATGGGAGTCTATCAGGATTTGCTCACTTTTGGAGTCGGCCCCCAGTGGCCACCCCATGTACTGCAAGTTTTTTCACTTCCTACTGTGCTTCCTCCATCAGGGAGTCCAGCATCACAACAGTTGTGAGCCTAACATACTCTTGCGATGATTTCAGAGTGCATGGTGAAGAGGAGCCCATAATGAAAATTTTGACTAGAATTATGGTTCCATTAAGTTTAGTGGAGGTCGACGGCCTCCATGTGCTAATGGTGGTTGTCAAGGGGGAGTACAATCTACAATCATTGCGAACAACATCCCCAAGAGTGGAATTGAGGAGAGTGCTGCAGCTGTTTATTTACATAAATTTGAAAGTCTGAAATATCCTCCAACAGCAATATAATTCGTGAACAATCAAGCACTCGAAAGGTACAGGAAGTGTCCTCAAATACTGAAATGAGTGAAAATGCACACACGTCCATAGTGCAGCTCTGTCGAGCTGTAAGAGCAGGAGTGTTGGTGATGATGCCAGCGTCCAAAAAACAAAACAAACATGATCTCCACATACGTTATAGATGCTGCCTCTGTCTGCTGCACCAACCCGATCATTCTGGAGAAGGAGTAGTAGTAGTAGTAGTAGTAGTAGTAGTAGTTGTTGTTGTTGTTGTTGTTGTGGTGAACACATCCAGAGAATCTCTTTGTGCAGAAAGTCTCGCCAGGACAGTGCAAACATTCTCCTGATGCCATGTCAGGAATTGTTTCGAGTGTTGATGCAAAGCAATATCTGCTGTTTGCCAACCAGTTATGAGCGGTGTTAGTCTCCATCCATTTTAATTTTATTTTTTTTATTTGGGAAAAGGAAGCAATTACAATTTTACATCACATAAAGACATTTCACTCCACTCTATTAGTTATTCATTCAGTTTTATTTCTCACTTCATTTTCCCTAATCCAGCCTTTCCTGGTCAATCTATTGATTTAATGATTTAATTTTTAACTAATTAAAGGTGGAGTGTGTAAGATGTGTTGACATCAAGAGGTGAAGTTGCGTGTTGTATCCATCCCCTCACCCTTTTAAGCATGCAGGAGAACCTATGGTAGACTTCATTCAAACTCAATCGACATTTAGTACTTCCACTTTGGGCTTCTGTAAAAACATGGCGGCTCCTGTAGAGAGGATCCACTCTAAACTACTGTAAATATACATGAATGGGCTCATTTAAGGGTCATGGAACAAAAAAAAGTCATTTCTGTTATTATAAATTCAAGAAGATGGCTGTTTGAAATTGTTTTGTAATAGTTTTATTACAAAGCTTATTCGAAGTGACAAAAATGGCCAAAATCTTACACACTGTACCTTTAACTGTCCTCAGCATCCAGTGTATTTACAGCTGATTCTAGAAGTCTGGATGACAAAAAAAAAAAAAGAACCTCTTAAAAGTTGCTCAACTTTGATAAAAAACACATTTCATGAAGTTGTTACGTAAATTGGAGCAAGCTGGCATTACTGCACAGACATGGTGTTAAGCCAACGGATGTCTGGAAGCTCAGACAAAAAATTATAATTTTGAATGAATTAATCATGTATGCAATTATTTTAATGAATATTCGAAAACATGCAACATCATTTGGATGTTCCTTTAATGTTACAAAGGGAACTAGACACAGAGAAGAAGCTGATGGCAATTCAACTGGGTTGATGAGGTTGACTGAGAAAGAACAGAGTCTTTACTTTCCTCGTCGGAGCAAAGAGAAAATAATATTTACTTTTATACTTTTGGGTGATGGGGATTGAGTGAAGGCAAAAGCTTTTAGAAGATGACGACATCTGGCCCAGTTCCTGTGAGCAAAGCGGGGCAAAAAGGGGCCAGAGGGCATTCTCACAGCTTCAGACCTCTGCATGATGTAGGTGGCATCAAAGTGGCATTACCAACACTTCCTCAGAAAGAGCCGGAGGGCTGTGTGTGTGTGTGTGTGTGTGTGTGTGTGTGTGTGTGTGTGGGTGGGTGTGTGTGGGGGGGTCCTATTTCTTTGCCTCTCTCTACCTCCACTCATTCCTCCTACCCCCCACCTCACCCCCACCTCACCCTGCAGCCTGAGCCAGCTGTCAGCATGCGGGGGCGCAGCACACTAACAGGAGGGCGAGGGTGGAGAGGGGTGGATGAAGAGATGTGAATGTTGGTTACAGTGGCGTGATTAGGCTCTGAGTGGGGCAGGGGGGTGACGGGGGGGGGGGGGCGGGCGGGCGAGTGAGAGGAAAGGTGAGAGGGGAGATGGAACAAATAGGGGGAGGGTGATGGCCAGAGTCAGTGTGACCTCTCAGCTGAGGGGCAGGTAAGTGGAGCAGGAAACTGCTGCTCCATTGGGCAAAGGGGAGGGATGGAAGATGAGCTGTCTCGTGTCAAAGCGCAGACAGAGATGGACAGGAACAGCAGCAGGGAGCGATCAGGCCCAGCGCAATCTCCACTTGAAATGCCTCTCGTGGGAAGGAAGAGAGAAAAAAAACAAAAAAAACTCTTACATTTTTATGTAAAAGTCTCGAAAGCATTCCCTAAAAGCTAATGATCAAACATTTAAATGGACCCCGAGGCCTACTTGTAACTTAAAACACACTCAGGATATTTGAACAGTTATCTGGCCGAACATATGCCGTCTTATGAGCTCAGAGTACAGGCGCATAGACGAGGGATGCAGCATATGGAGAAGCGCATAAGTCTACTGGCATCAGAACAGGATCATTTGACAAATGATGAGCAAACAGCAGAGGAAGGACCTGGAAAGCAGTTACACTCATTCTGTAATCCAAGTGAAAAGCAACATCTGTCAAACATGGAGTGACACCTGCAGAAAATTGCACAGCCAAGGCTTAAATGATCACTTCCTCATTGCAATGTGGAGTGGATCTTACAGTCATTAATCTGAAGGTGCAATGTGCAAGATTTGGTGACATCTAGAGGTTGCATGTTCTATCCATCACCTCAAACTTACCCTGCCTGCAGGAGAACCTATGGTAGACTTCAGTTGTCACTGTAAAAACATGGCGGCCCCCATAGAGAGGATACGAATATAGATTAATGGGCTCATGTAAGGGTAAAAGAAAAAAAACAAAAAAACATTTAAGTGATTACAAATGCGTGAAAATGTCAGTATGCGGTTGTTTGGTAATATTTTTTAAGAATGGACAAAAATGACCAAAATCTTACGGAACTGCACCTTTAATAAAAGCCATAAGCAGGATTGTTTGCATGTAAGTACAACATCTACAACACTGAACCTCAACTGGTGGACCCACGTTTGGGTCGTGGACCTTTTACTGGGGAAACAAAAGTCATCAAAGTCATGAGACGTTTTTCTTGACTTGGGTCACAGCTGGTCGCTAAGCAACGACGGTGGGTCCTGAACCCAGACCAGTTGAGAACCACTGAGCTACAAGATTCAATTTCTCATTCTTTGCTGATTACAGTGAAAATCTAAAGTTCCACTGTTGAAGACTGCAAAACTGTGAGATGAGGAAGAGGGATGGGCGGGGCCCCAACTTTAGGAGAAGGTCACACATTAAAAAGAAAACCTTAAGGGACAGATAAAATATTCTCGAAACACTTTTGCCCTCATAAGAGACCCTGTCACGTTGGTGTTGCTCTTTTACACACTCATCTGTCACCTCCAGCACAACCTGCTCCACCTCCAAAGCAAATTGGCTGTTTCTGTAATGATTTACCTTTGTTGTTGTTGACAATGGGGAAACCTGAAATCGAGGTGATTATAAACTGCTGAAAATGTCGGGATGCATTTCTTTTGAAATATTTCTCGAAGTGAGAAAAATGACAGAAATGGTTCACACTCCACCTCGAATGTGATATTTTCTCAACGAATTAAAACGACAAACTGTTATTGAGAAGGAAATGGCACATTAGTTCTCTTCTCCGCCCTCTAACAGGGTTGACAACTTGCTCAGCTGCCAGCCACTAGGGGGCAATCAAGATGCTTTGAAATCCACTTCTGCAGAGTGCTCATGTCATGCATCTTTAAATGCGATACATGTATGGTGCTGAGATCTGGTGCGAGAAAATGCCTTGTTCATGCAAAGGCACTCGCTCGCTTGTTGATTAGAGTCCAGATACCAGCGCAGTGGACCAAAGGTATTAGTGATGAGGGAATGTGGGTGATCCATTCTGTCCATGCGCTCGGTAAATGATCAAATTAGGATGCATGAGTGAGCTCCTCTCTTGAAAACACTTGCTGTGCACAGAGGGATCTCCAGCAGACCTGCTCGTAAAGTGCGTCCAACAGCAACGCTGGCTGTTCCGTCCTCATTTTAAAGGTCGAGTGTGTCATTGTCATTGGTGTAATCAAAGGAATATGGAATGATTTATACTCGCCTTTGCAATTCCATCAGAGGCCGGACGTCTCTGCGGAGGCCGCCATGTTGCGCTAGCACGTCGACACTAAGTCCCAGAGGGGAAGTGGCGAAACTTGTAGTTCACAGGGTGGCCACTATTTGGCGCTGTGGGCAAGTCAATCCCCATAGATTTCCATGTTAAAATGCTCAACATTAGAAGTGAATTAGACACGTTTAAAGCTAAAGTTCTTTCTAACTCGCCATCACTCGAGTGACACCTGGTCTGACCTGTCTGCTCTGCCTGTGTTTGCGCCACTCGGCGCCTGTTTTCGGATGAACCAGGAAGTAGGAGGAGTCATGGACATCGGCAAGTTAGCGACGAGTGACTGGCCCGTGAGCCTCATGAGCACTCTGCAGAAACCTGTGGGTGATGTCACGGATGCAAGGTGCATCTTTATAAACAGTCTCTGGTTCATATGGACAAACTAAACATCTATAGCTTAAGCCTCCCACAGCTCCTCCTGTGTGCTTGGAGAGGAAACGCTGTGGTGAGAGATGTTAAGCTGTCATGCACAACTTCAGCACTAGAAGTTGCTGAACATCCATGAAAAAAAAAAAAAAAAATTCACAAGCCTTAATGGATTTTGTGTCCTATAGCGCCGTGTGCGTCCATTCATAACACGCGCCTGCGTTATCGGTAATCTAGGGTATTCTGGGTTCGATGCTGCTGAGTCATAAACAACTCACACTTCTCTCCAAAGTGCCTGAAATGGAGCTCGCAGGAGGTTATTGCTGCAAAAAAACGCTTCTGTGCATTCCACTGCGAGGAAATGCCACCCAGGAGCAGCGAGGGCGACTCATTAGCGGTGCGGCGCTCTGCAGCACTGGATCATACGTGGACGTGGACTGAGCCCAGGGCAGCGCTGCAGATTTGACTCAAAGTGCAAAAATCGATCGGAAACAGAATCTGTTACATGTTCTTCATTACAGCTTGATGAGTTTATATCCTCCAGTTTTGGTGCTTGCAGGCCAGTGGGGTTGCCAGTGTGGCCTTCGTTCTCTGGTGCCTTATTTAAAGGTGCAGTGTGGAAGATTTTGGTCATTTTTGTCATTTCAAAAAAATATGAAAAAGCCATTATATACTGACATTTATAAGCACCTAAGAGTTGGATTATCTTTACATCACCCTTAATCGAGCCCATTAAAGCATATTTACAAGAGGAGTGGGTCTCCCCCATGGGGGCCGCCATGTTTACAGTAGCCCAGAGTGGACGCACTAAACACATTTTGAGCGTCAATGATAACTGAAGTCGAGCAGAGGTTCTCCTTCACGCTCAGAAGTTTGAGGGTGAGGCGATGGATGCAACGTGCATCTTCACCTCTAGACGTCCCCAAATCTTACACACTGCACCTTTAAATCCTTGCAGTGGTTTCACTTATTCTGGGAGGAGTTAAGTGACAGCTTTCATCATGTATTTATTACTCTGCAATGCGACCATCCATTTTAAACTAATGTCCTCACTCTCCTCTTCTCGTTCCCTCCATCATTTGGCGGAAAACGCAGCAAATGGCCTCCTACACGGCTAATACCCCCAAGAACAGAGGAAACAAATAGGATTGCACATTAAACTACTCAGCCCGGTTAGATTGCCCTAATGCAATGCACAGTATGAGAGAGGGGGAGTTTGTTTTGCCCCCCCTCCCCCATCCCCCTACAGACGGACACAGTGTGATGTCACATTAGTATCATAGCTCGCGCTATTCTATTCCCAGGGTGGTGGTTATATGGTGAGGCCTGGTGGGCATTGTGTGTGTCAATAACGGGGGGGAGGACCAATGAAAACGCGGGGTGTAGAGGGGGAAGAGGCCCACTGAGCTTTGCCGTTTACCGCCGGTTGTCATTTTGAAAATAGCCTTAAAGGTGCAGTGTGTAAGACATTGGTTGTTTTTGTCATTGGCATTTTCCAAATCCTCTAAATGCCCTATTCTTTCCATACAGGAGGGATCGGTCCTCTCTACGAGGGGCACCGTGTTTTTACAGTAGCCTAGAGTGGACATATTAAACATGTTTTGCGTCTCAATGGCAACTGAAGGCTATTATTGGTTCCCCTGCATGCTCCGAAGGGTGAAGGTGAGCTGATGGATACGGCTGTGCAACTCAACCGAATCTTACACAACTCAATCACTGGATTTAACCTTCAGGGACCACGAGTGTCCCTGAAGCCCCCCAGAGTGATTTACCTTGCTGGGTTGAGAGGAGCTATTGTGCAGCTTTTCCCATGTTTCCATTTTTGTGTTTTTGCTGATTAATGGCTGCAGTTTGTGGAAGATCTGCGGCTCCGCTGTTTGAAGCCTGGAGCAAACCATTTGCTTTGAAGTGTGTGTCCCTAAATGTTCTCCAGCCATGGAAACCTTTGATGCGGTGGGGGAGCGAGTCGGTAAACAACACCTATATAAATACCATGTACTGTGCGTCTCCATTGCTTTCCCAGCAGTGTTTGGTTCACTATCAAAACAATAATTAAAATACGCTGCCCAATATGTGCCCAAGGGTTTGTGGCAGCCATGGCTCGTTTCCACCCATACAGGAAGTGGTTTTAGTTAACGAGACACCACTTAGGTCATCTCCCACTGCAACAGAGACCAAATTGAATTTCGTCACGAGCCCAATCTTTGGATTGTCATCTGTTTGTATTATTAGTTTTTTTTTTTCTCCCTGTAGATAACGCTTGGCAGTGTATTCGCTGCCTCCCCGAATAATCCTTAACCAGCATAGATAGTGCAAGAGAAAAGTTCCTTTGAGATATGGGCTACTCAGGAAAATTGAAAAAGTTATTATTAATCCTGCTGCCCAGGATCAACAAACAAACACACACACACACACACACACCACACCACACCACACATTGATGCATGCCAGCAACACATGCCTACACAAACCTAACAGAAAAACAGAAAGAAGTAAATGGGTGTTTTTCTCTCCATGGTTCTGTCTGGAAAAATGAGTTCAAGTCACCGCTGGGATTTAAGTTACAAAAAGAAAAACAGAAAGCAGTAACAATATTTGGAATATTTTTAATTTCTTAGAATTTCAGTCTTTGAAAGTTGAAACAATCGAGTCCTCAAACATGACCAGAGCTGGAAATGGCTTTTTTTTCTGACAAACTGCCTTTTAGAATATTTTGTTCGTTTTATCGAGAAATAATTTGTCGACTTTGAGGAATTTGATTCTCACAAACCCAAAACAAGCGAGTATTCACAACTGTCTAGAGCAGAGGTCAGATCATATGACATCATTCAGTCCAATTGTTGATAGATTTATGAATCAGTGCATCTTCAAAACCAAGGCTTTTGTGGGAGATTCATTTGGCCATAGCTCTTAGACATGGGAAGCATCGCTGGAGGATTTGTAGACTACTCCCATAATGCATTTCTTCTCTCCGAATGAGGGAGGGGCATGCACCCCCCCCCCACCCCCCAAATATAAATCCTCTTGACTTTCTTTATCCCGCGCAATGAAATACACCAACTTACACGTCCAGCTACCTTAAAGGTGCAGCGCATAGGATTTGGTGACATCTAGAGGGGAAGTTGCACGTTGTGTCCATCACCTCAGCCTCATCCTTCTGAGCAGGAAGGAGAACCTCAGGTCATTGCCATTAAAACTCAAAATGTGTTTAGTATGTCGACACGCGGCTACTGTAAAAACATTTATAGTCTTTAAAAAATAATACTACATTTAGATGATTATAAAATGATGAAAATGTCAATATGTAAATGTTTTGTTCGATTTTTTTCAAAGTGACAAAAAAGAAAGAAAAAAATCTTACGCACTGCACCTTTAAGTGGTTCCTACCATTCATGTGATGTTCTTTAGTCACCTATGCCCAGTATTCCTGGAGGATATCCACTCGGTCATATGCGGGGTCATTTTCAAGTTCTTCATCTGGCTCCAATTACAATTCTACAGTTTCATTCAGCAGACGCCTTTATCCAACGCGACACACTGTACATCTGAGGGCGGACGGAGCGGCTGGGCATCTGCCCCATGACCTCATGCTTTCAAGGTGAACGCCCTACCAGGGCCCCATGCCACGATTACACAAAACAAACAAACAAACAAACAAACAAACAAATAATCACCTGAAGGATTCGCTTCTAATGCCCGAGTCCATGCGCTGAGAGTCCGGTCCGGGTCTTTTGGCAGCAGCGGAGGGGGCCACTCAATATTTGGCGAGCGCTGATAATGTTTCGCCCTAATCACTCGATCTAAATGCGATATCTCTCCAAATGCTTCCTCGATATGTTCGCACAGTTCATTTCCTCCCAAGTATTTCAATCATACTCTTTGTGTGCCACTCATTATGGCTTTTTATGGCTTCAATACAATAACAACCCCTGCTGTGACAATGAAGGGGGGAGGGCGGGGGGCACGGTAACGACACACTGTTATGGCGTGATTCATCGCGCATGTGTACGGCAGCGATGATGTTTTCTTTACGGGCCTTTAATAATCATCCCCCTTGTTCTTCCCTCTGCGACGTGTTGAAGGAGCAGTGTCTATGATTTGCTGACATCTAGAGGTGAAGTGGCAGGTTGCATCCATCACCTCAGCCCCACCCTTCTGAGCAGGAAGCTCAGGCCGACCTGAGGTGTTTAGTATGTGGACTATCGGCTACTGTAAAAACATGGCAGCCCCCGTAGCGAGGGACCCCCCCCCCCCCCCCCCCCCCCCCCCCCCCCCTCCCCCACACCCACTTCCCCGCCCCCCCCTCCTCATGAAAATATACATTTATAGGCTCATTCAAATGTAATGAAAAAACAAACAAGCACTCAGATGCTTGTAAATTCATGACACTGTCAGTGTGTAATTGTTTTGTAATATTTTAGAGGCAAATAAAACACTACAGTATCCTACACTGCGCCTGCAAAGGGCTCATGGGGCTTTAGGGTGAAGGAAAAGAATGGGGATTATAAATTCACCACAAGTTCAATGTGTCATTTGTAATAGTTGTTGTGTAAAGTGGCAAAAATGAAGGAAAGCTTACGCACTGCACCTTTAATGGAGTCAGTGGCAATAAAAGCGGCTGGTGAACGTTCCACGCGCTGATCCTCATCCCTGCGCGGCGAGTGGAGTTGTGGCTGAGTGGGCTAGGACAGGGAGGAGGGGGGGGGAGGGAGGGGGGAGGGATGGAGAGAAAGACGCTTGGATCCATCTCTCTCTCTCTCTCTCTCTCTCTCTCCCTCCCTCTGACGTCGATCGGACTAGTCCCGGGCTCCTCTCTCTCTCTCTCTCTCTCTCTCTCTCTCTCTCTCTCTCTCTCTCTCTCCCCCTCCCTCCCTCCCTCCCTCCCTCTCCCTCCCCATCTCCATCTCTCGGTCCCATCTCCGGCACAAACCCGCAGGAGTTGTCGCCACCGCCTCTGTCCCCACGAGCGGCGGAGCGGAGCTGGTTCGCGCCACGGCCACGCGTGTTTGTCGGTGTCCCTCTCGCGCCGCGCGGCCGCCTCTCGTCCCTCGTCCCGCACTTCTCCTTCACCCGCACGTGTTTGTGTCCGCGCCCGGGAAGACGGGAGAGAAGGAGGAGGAGGGCGGCGGAGGAGGAGGAGGAGGAGGAGGAGGAGGAGGAGGAGTGGTCGTCCCTCTCCTGGCCCCCGGATCGGACTTGCATCTCCGCCGAGAAGATGCTGAGAATAGCCGGCGTGTTGGCTCTCGTGGCCGTGGGGCTGAGCGCCGCGCACAGCAAAGGTACGTGGGTGAAGGGCAACTTGCTTTGTGCGTGTGACGCGCGCATGCGTGTGCGCAAAGGCTGCGTGCGTGCGTGTGTGTGTGTGTGTGTGTGTGTGTGTGAAAATAGTGCCCCTCTGATACTCTGGGTCTTAATCACTCCACAGCTCCTTTCATTGCACTCGAGGGTATTTGTGGCAGCGGCCTCCGTCCGCACACATCTGTCCGTGATCTTATCACAGGGACGCGCGTGGGCGTGGGCTCTTCCTCCCACCTCCCACCTGCACTTTGCATCATTCTCTCATTTGTTTGCACCATCAATTAATTTCCTTTGTGTTGGAGCCGCGCGCGTGTGTGAGAATCACGTGGATGGGTCTGAGCAGTGCTCACAGTTCAGGAAAGTGTGTGACTGAGGAGAGAGGGGCAAGTGATAATAATGAAGTGGAATATGAGGCAGCCCCCCCCCCCAGTTAAGCCCCTCCCCCCAAACACACACACATACACACACAAAGTAGGCAAAGCATCATCCCAAGATGGTCGGTGTTTGTTAATGAACGGGTTCCATCATTAGCTCGCAGACTTAAGGAGGAGCTTTAAAGACAATCTGCACGAGTCGCCGTTGGACATCGGCCCGGCGAGACTTGTTGCCGTGGCGATGAACGCAGACGTTGTCTTCGGGCGAGACGCGGCGGCTCTCCGATTGTGGGGCGTGTTGTTCAGAACCGGTGAGGCACCCGTCCAAAAAGTTCAGCTGCCGCAAGACCCGTCCACTTGAATGGTACCGACAACACCGCAAGCCCTCGCTGGCGCAAACGAAGCGAGCGCGCTTGTTCCCGTTCACGCCGCGGCGGCAATTAGCTCATTAGAACACTTGTGGAAAAATCGCCCCCCGATCAACACGTGCAACGATGACGGCCAGCTGTTGTGCACGTGCCGCAGGGAAGTGGGCAAGTGCCGCAACAGCTTCCTGCCAATCAGGCGCGCCGCGTCCGGTGGCCAGGAGACACCGGCGACGCGGTGAGGTGCTCAGGAGCTCCCCCTGCTGGCCGGCTCACCACCTGCAGCCTCGGTGGCCGTGCGCGGGGAAAACATCCAGCTGCTGGCTGCGACTCAGGCCAGAGGTCAAACCTCTTCCCTGGTCTTATTGGCTTTACCTGCGAGAGGCGATGCGATCAGGTGCCGAGGCCGTGGCTCAGTCTGCCCCCAAACTCCCGCGCAGACTATTTGCCTCCTGTCTGCGATACGAATAAATCCACTTATATACCCTCATCTAGTAATCCATTCATATTTGCCGCTAATCCAGCAACAAATAATAGGATAGGACCGTGGCATGAGGCTGGAGTTGTTATTTTTGTGTCCAGAGCTCGTCTGTGAAGTAAACAAATTACTGTCAACTCAATCGGGCTGGAAAACCCCAGCACACCGGGCTTCTAATTGATTCCCCAGGGCAACTGTAAAGTGTAGTTAGACCCAGCAGTAAAAAAAAACAAAACGAGTCTCCTGGATCCGCCCCTCTGTGCTCTGTTTTGCCACCCTGGCCTCTCCCATGCACCATCCGAACTCATAAGGGGCATCAAGCCTCAATCGCTTCCCATTTCTTACCCCCCCCCCCCCCCCCCCCCCCCCCCCCCCCCCCCCCCCCCGCCCCCCGAGTGCGTTTCTATGTGTCTTTGAGTTTCTTAGATGACGGCTGGAATGGTGAGTTCACGTGGAGCACGGGCAAAAAAAAAAACCCCTCCGCCTCCATGTGGTGCAAATGTTAGAGGCCATTGCACGACATCGCCGCTCACCCTGTCATTTCCCGTTTCACCACAGTGCTCGATTTCAAGGATACGCGGACGCAACATAGACCAAACATGTCCTTACCGCGTGTTTCAGAGTCGTCAGTGATCAACGCTACTGTGAGCGCTGACGTCTCTGCCCGTCTGTATATATATATGTGTGTGTGTGTGTGTGTGTGTGTGTGACTTTGCCCATGCACACGCCGAGAGAGCGATAGAGTGCAGCCAGCGTGCTGACAGCTGCCAACGATGCAAAAATGTGCACGGAGGTGATGCCGTTTACAAAGGAATTATTGCGTCCGCAGATTCACGCGGCGGCTCGAACCGTTTCCCCAGGACCGACTGTGAAGCCGCTCGGCAGAGAATCTTCTGGCAGCCGAGCAGAAAGAGCGCTAGACTTTTTGCCAGTGCTGCCCCGGAGCCCCGGAGCCCCGCAGCCCCGCTTTTGTGTCATTCCAAGCAATATGAACTCTGAATTTAGATAGCTCATTAGCGGCGCGGTGTACTTTCATTCCGTTAGCCACCGCGTGTCTGGTTTTTGCTGCTTGACTCTATCTAGATAAACACGCTGTACATTTTCCGATACGTCCGCAAACAAGGTCTTTGCGCGAAGCCTCTCGGTTACAGTCGTGAAGACGGCAACTTCACTGGGGACAATTGACGGCAGTCTTATTATTACGTTCGTGTATCTGTGTGTGTGTGTGTGTGTGTGTGTGTGTGTGTCTGTGTGTGCACTCATGTCTGTGTTTGTGTGTGTGCGTGGATCGATCCACACAGTACTTTCTGACGCGCACTCTCAGTCTTCACGTGAACGAGCGCGCTACGGGTACGCTGTGTGTGTGTGTGTGTGTGTGTGTGTGTGTGTGTGTGTGTGTGTGCGCGTGGATCGATCCACGCAGTACTTTCTGACGCGCACTCTCAGTCTTCACGTGAACGAGCGCACTTGTCTGTGTGTGTGTGTGTGTGTGTGTGTGTGTGTGTGTGTGTGTGTGTGCGCGTGGATCGATCCACGCAGTACTTTCTGACGCGCACTCTCAGTCTTCACGTGAACGAGCGCACTCGTCTGTGTGTGTGTGTGTGTGTGTGTGTGTGTGTGCGTGGATCGATCCACGCAGTACTTTCTCACGCGCACTCTCAGCCTTCACGTGAACGAGCGCGCTACGGGTACGGGCCCTTCCCTCATTTGGAGAGAAGAAATGCATTATGGGAGTTCTCTCCAAATCCTCCAGCGATGCCGTGAGTCTGGATGCAGCACAAATCCAGCCTGGGTGAGAGCGGCCAGGTTCCTCGGTGTTAAGGGGGAACATCACAGATTTGCCCCTCCGCCTTGTCCACTTGTTTTCAAACCCCACTGATCTTCACACAGCCTCTCTGCCATTTTTTTTTTTTTACCAGC